>OY720454.1:21291254-21528754 GCA_963082715.1 Harpalus rubripes | reverse complement strand
AAATATCAATTTCTGAAAAGAAGAAATTCATTTTCTTATGTATAACATGCACGACGCACGATAAGTTCGATGATAAATTTTCACGTGATAGAATAAGGTGTTATAATTATTAGGAATGAAGATATAGAAGATAAAGATCCCTATAAAAACGAAATAAGCTGGTATTATGCGCGAACTGCCTGTATTAATACTAATAAACCTGTACACTCTATATACAGGCAAGTTTTACAATCTCCGGTTAGAATATTGAATCGGATTATTCACAGCAATGATCAATTTGCCTTTTGACAGTTCACTTCGTTTAATTTTGTTTATTTAATTGACAGTTAAATATGCAATTTGAAAACTCACATAACATCAAAGCTCATGCATTTAGAATAAAAATTTGTTAAGGTATTTGTATTAAATGTGAATCTGAATTAGAGACCCTCTGTAAGTAAAAAGAAATAATGTTATAGACGAGATAGGTGATATGTAAATTTTCCTTTACAAGCGCGTTGTTTTCTGGCTTTTTGGTTTTATACGTAAGTAGCTATCCGGGCTAATATTTATCTAGTGCTGCTGTTTAGTATTCCTTAGTTGTTGGCAGATGAAAGGCAAGTGCATGCACAATACACAACAGGCGAACATTACGCTACGGTGGTAATTTTATTCCCGAAACAATAACAATTACAATAAATGAAGTTCTCCAAGGAACAGAACACAACGCAAACTCTCTTGCAAACCTGCAACTAAATTCACTACAAATACTCATTCAAATATAATTCAAAGTCTCTGCAGTCTACCAACCATAGACTAGTGCATTGTACATTATACCAAATCCAAATAGACCAAAATCATTATTGTTGTTCAACATCAAAGACAATGATAGTTGCAGAAATGTATACATCTATAAAAAATCACTATTTTTTGTATATCAGTGTGAAGATGGTTGCTTAAAAGATGTATTGATTGTTTGCTTTTTATTTTCAAATATACAGTATGTTAAGAAACAAGCGTAACACATTTATAGAACAGAGAAAAAGTCAAAATAAGTCGACAAATTTCCGAGGTTCCGAGCTTCTTTCATAATAAATTTTATTGTATTTTTAAATTCTATTTATTAGCATAGACAAAATTTTATTCGATCACTATCTTTGTCAGTTTTTTTCGCTTCTAATACAAAATGACCTCTTTCTCCAAATCAGATCAACGCTAACGACGCATGTGCATCCAATGGATATGTAAACTTTTTGGTATTACAATTTTCTTACTGCAAAATTTCGACAAATAAAATTTCAGTTCATTTTTATAAACGCCTATCTCCGTGAAAATTCAGCATCGGTTGTCCCGCAGTCCCGCTTCCCGTTTGCACGTAAAAAATATGGCACGTTTCCTTCAGTGGCATCGACTCCATGCGTTTCGATATGTCATGGGGAAATATTACGCGGAAAATAAGCGCCGACGACAGCAACAGCAACGAGGGGAGATTAATCGGATTCTGAATAAAAATATTTCCAGAGATAGGCATGAGCACTCGATACAGCGATAGGAGTCTCCAGGCAGGCTCCGACTCTAGACTGGGACTTTAACTCCGACTGGAAAGGGAGACGTATTTATTGCATCTCAGATTCTCTTGTTATGCACGGATGGAATTTTATACGGTTTTTGCCCCTCATACATATACATTCCTAACTTCACAACTAACAAACACGACGAGTTTCAAAGTATATTGACGAGATAGTAAATTATCAAAAAATACGGAATTTACCTATATCATCTGAATTCGTAGATTTATAGAAGAATTTTCTGAAGAAATCGTACATGAAACGAACATTTTCTTTTATAAGAAGTAAGTACTTCTATAATGATCAGATGAATAATTTTTTTTTGTGAAATTATTTTTTTCTTTCCATGTAGTCTTGTATTGATTGCTTAAGTGTCTGCGTATTACAAGGTGTGCTATTTAATCTGTTTGACTTTATATTGATGATATATGTATGTAGATTTTAAGTTCATTTGTAACATAAATCATTGTAGTACATATGGTTAGTATTAGTGTTTTTTTAATGTCCGAAAACTACACACGCCGGCAAATTTAGGGAAACGTCAAGAAAGCTATGTATTTTAAAAAGTATGAACCCTCGTCTTTTATATTATTTGTGTTGGTAATTCTTCATTTAAAACAAATAACAAATGGTGATATAACACCTAAATATAGCCACCTGTTTCCTGGTAAAAAAATCTGATATGGCCAGCGCATTACCTTCAGTTCTACGTGTTTTGTACAAATTTCATACAGAATATTCCTTTCAAAAGATTATATTTCTTGTACATCACCTTCCGGCAGTTGTATGTATTTTATACAACTTCCATACAGAAAGTTTTTAGCAAAAAGTATTATATTTCTAGCAGAATTATAACACAAATATACTATGTCAATTGCTTTTGACACTGACATCTTTCAATCAGAATTTTCTTAATATAGTAGCTGTTTCATAGTTAGCATGACTGGCTAATTTATTAAATTTTATTTCTTTATAATTTTTACCTCCCGTCAAACCGTAGGTAAAGGAGGTAATGTAATCATGCCAAAAATTCGATGGTGAGTTTTCAGTAAATAAGCACGAATTAGGGTCCCTACAACACCATTTTACTATTTTTACGATGATGATGATGTGTACGTGTGTGTGTATGTGTGTGTGTGTGTGACGATTTTTTCGTCTACGATAACTCTTATATAACAAACTTCCAAATATTTCTATTTTCCGTATTTAAGCTCTCTGCATTCATATAAAGAGTTGTGCATATTTTATGTAAAATTGGATAACCGGAAGTGACTCTTTACTTGAAGCCCATAACAGTTTTTAATGAAAAACTATATTAAAATATAATCCAAAACTTTTCAATTTTAGTATTTAAAACATATATCAAGGGGAACAACATATTAGATTTTGGTTGAACTTTACTTGAAGGTCCGAAAAGATTTTCGTGAAAAATATATTATCATATACTCCAAAACTTCTCAAATTTAGTATTTAAGACTTTTATGTGAAGACGAACAACAATTAAACAATTAAATTTTGGCTAAGATTGATAATTCGGAAATGATACTTTACTAGAAGCTCTCAGATTTTCGTGAAAAATATATTATGATATATTCCAAAACTTATCAAATTTGGTATTTAAGATTTTTATACTAATGAGGACATGTTAGATTTTATCTAAAATTTACAAACCGGAAGTGATACTTTATTTGAAACTCTGAACAGATTTTCGTGAAAAATAAAATTATACAATCCAAAACTTTTCAAATTTGGTATTTAATATTTTTATATTAATGAGAACGACATGTTACATTTTTTCTAAAATTGATAAACTGGAAGTGATACTTTACTCCAAGCTCTGAACAGATTTTCGTGAAAAATATGATGGGATATATTCCAAAACATGTCAAATTTAGTATTTTGATGTGACGGGAAGCAACATATTAGATTCTGGCTAAAGCTGATAAACCGGAAGTGATACTTTATTTGAAGCTCTGAACAGACTTTCGTGAAATAAATTGATACAATCCAAAACATTTCAAATTTGTTATTTAAGACTAAGAATATATGAAAACATGATTTAAAACTTTTTAAATTTTGTATTTAAAACTCGCGTATAATTTGACACATTAGATTTTGACTATACCTATATAATAAACCGGAAGTTGTACTTAATTTGGAGCTTTTAACAGATTTTCGAAAAAAAACATAATAAAATATAATCCAAAATTTGGTATTACAGACTTTTCTATATATTGGAACAACAAATTAGATTTTGTTTACAAACAATCCACTGGAAGTAATACTTTACTTAAAGCTCATTACTATTTCAAACATGGAATTGACGGGAAGTCATATGTTGGCCACATCAGATTTTTAGTCTATATTCATTTAATATGTAGTATAAAATGCAGTGAAATCGTACAGAGAATAAAATATTCTTTAATATTTACCTGCAAAGAAGGTTGATCGTAATTTTCCGATTTTGTCCACCGATATAATTAATATATAGTGTCGCGTTTTGAAATACCCGTCGGTACATTTAAAAGCTATGTAAGCTAAAAAACACCCGACATAACACCTCATCACAGCTCA
This sequence comes from Harpalus rubripes, assembly GCA_963082715.1. NCBI lineage: Eukaryota > Metazoa > Arthropoda > Insecta > Coleoptera > Carabidae > Harpalus > Harpalus rubripes. The sequence goes on along the minus strand of OY720454.1, from coordinate 21,524,633 downwards.
TTTAGGCACTCATTACGTTATTTTCCATTAAGTTTTTTCGCTAAAAAATAACTTCATATAAACTCTTTTGGAGTACCTAGTACTTAGGTATAGTACCTATAAAGAGTAAGTCAGAAGCAGCCTGTTCATGTTTTAAGTTGACTGTTTCCAGTAACTGTTCTTGATATATAATTTTGAAAGGAATAGCGATTCCGTTTACCCAAATTAAGACAATCTTGTCTTGAGTAAGAGCCTGCCAATTACACCAGTAATTAGGTAGGGAACCAGCATAATTTCTCATGTATCTCTTGTCCTTTTATTGCCCTGTGTTTAACGCCTCCTTCCTCTCTTTCAGCCTAGTGGAGCTCCGCTGCCGCTGTTAGTTTACACGGTTATGAATGAAGGAGTGCTCGTTTTTACGTTTTCATAAAGTTTTTTGTTTAACAAATAATCGCCCATACCTCTGGTCTTTCACCACTTTACTGCACTCTGTATTTTGGTGGAATCTGCTACACACGTTTGACATATCATTTGCTAGCATGTTGCTAATAAAGATAATTAAAGCTATAAGGCTTTTAGTAATCTGTTTTTGTAAAGATATCAGGAAATTGTCGTGTTTTTCCACTGTTTCCGGTTTGCACGCTTGAATTTCACCATTTACTTTAAGAGGGTGCAAGACTTAACAAATGGCTACTAAAGGTTCTTGTCAGCCATTTCTTTTTTTAAATCTTTGTTAATTCTTACCACAAATTCATCATGTATGTTTACGCTTTGGCCTGTATTAATCGGTGGGAATTTTCCCTAAGAAAGAAGTATATCTTTACTTTAGACTTTAGCTAGAGAGGAAAAGACTTCTCTTCGAAACTATGTACCTGGGTAAGTTCTCGTTACCGCACATAGGATAACCATTTATGTAACATTGTTACTAATAAGAATAAGCCAACACTAAACCTAAACTATGGAAGGGTATTATAAAGTACTTACCTTAATTATTAAAATTGGATAAACACATGTTTATCAGGAACGCAGCGGTAAGTCACTTAACTATCTGGTTCAGATTAGTGTAATTATACGCCATGAACACATGTCCATCGGATCTAAGAGGTTAAGTTCCCTGACTTCCAGATCCAAATGTTACATGGCAGGAAAAAGGATGAACACGCGTCCATCGGATCTAAGAGGGTAAGTCACATAACTACCAGATCCTTGCCATAACAAAGTATCTAGTACTTACTACAACTTTAAAATCGGTTTTCTTTTTAGTTTATTTAATTCCTCCTCCAAAGCAGCGTAGCGGTAACCTGAAGGTAAAGAGTGCCTTTTTCACAATATAATTATCACTTCACTTTATTTAAAAACACAACACACAACCACTTATTGAACGTTCGTATCCGACGGGTACAAATAACGGAATGAGTACCTAAATGAGCTGTGATGAGGTGTTACGTCGAGTGTTTTTTTTTTATTACATAGCTTTCAAATGTGTCGACGAGTATGACATAAAGCGACATTACATAGTAATTATATCGGAGGACAAGTGAAGGAAAATGTTATTTAACATCGCTTATTTTTTTAAGCTTAGGTATATTTCTTTACTCCGATGGAGGGATTTAAGGTAAATTTAATCGCCTGTACTGATCACAGAAAATATTTCACTTGAATTATAAATAATAGGAATTTCAAATAGACAACTACTTACTCACATGCAGTTGTACTCAAAGCGAAATCGTTTTCGTACATTCACTTAGAACAATAATGTACGGGTATGAGACTCAATTTTAACTTTTACGAGATATAAATTATTAAAAATGGCTGTGGCTAGAGCATGGTAGATAGGTTTAAGATACCATAGCGGTTGATAGCGGTAGAAATATAAACTCATGATATACAGACGTCATCGTATTCTTTCTCCAAAACATTCAATTGCGAATAATTATTATTTTAAAATGAAGTTTGGCATTTGATATTTGTCAAGTAAAAGTATTAAGTTTTTAGTTATGGAGCGCTATACGCCCAACAACGCGTTTTTATAATAACGTTTTACATATGTGGAGAAAGTATAGATGTTTTCAGAGTTTCAGCAAATTTTTACTCCTGCAGCAATGGTTTTTGGAGAAGAATCACTGCGATGGTAAACACGCTATATATATATATATATATATATATATATATATATATATATATATATATATATATATATATATATATATATATATATATATATAAGAAGACAAATTTTAAAGCGGGTTTTTCACAGTCAAATGAAATTTAGTGGGCAGTAATAATTTCGACACTCTTTTTAATAAAGTCAAGCTTTCGGTTTATTTATTAAAAAGAGTGTCGAAATTATTACTGCCCACTAAATTTCATTTGACTGTCAAAAACCCGCTTTAAAATTTGTCTTCTTAACTACTCGAACCAGTCGCGAGTACTCTGCACATCTATATATATATATATATATATATATATATATATATATATATATATATATATATATATATATATATACGAGGTCTGTCCAATAAATACGCGAACTGGGATCATAAAAATTATATTTTCCAAAATTTAGAGTACATCAATCTTATCCCCTGCAAAATACTCCCCATTTGTATCAATACACTTGTCCTATCTCCGTTTCCATTGTTCAAAACATCACTGGAATCCTGAGAAGCTAGGCTCTTCAGCTGCCTCGTCGTTTAGTATTTGATCGTTACCACATCGTCCCAGTGCCGCCTACGCATGACTTTTTTGCATTTCGGGAACAAAAAGAAATCGCAAGGGGCTAAGTCTGGTGAGTAGGGAGAGTGATCTAGCGTGGTAATCGAATTACGGGCCAGGAATTGGCGGACAATCGTTGCTGAATGTGCAGGCGCATTGTCGTGATGCAGCAGCCATCCATCACCATCACACAAATTTGGTCGCACACGACGCACACAATCCCTAAGGCGCTTGAGTACTACCACGTAGAAGGCAGCAGTCACTGTTTGTCCTTCAGGAAGAAATTCATGATGAACAACACCATGAATGTCAAAAAAAAACGAGCAGCATGACCTTGATTTTTGATCGGCTCTTTCGACATTTTTTCGTTCGTGGTTCATCTTTTCCTTTCCATTCCTTGCTCTGTGATTTCAGCTCGATGTCGTACTCGTAAAACCATGATTCGTCACCAGTGATAATACTTTCAAGGAAACCGGAAGTTTGAGTGGAGTTTTTCCAGTCAGTGTAGCATTCGGTCCTTTTCAACTTTTGGTCAGCTGTCAGCAACTTTGGGACGATTTTTGCACAAAACTTTCTCAACCGCAAGCGTTTTGTTAGAATCGTGTGCACTGACGATTTTCCCAAATTCACTTCATCAATAATCATCCGGACAGTGATTTGACGATCGGAAAGCACAATAGAACGCACACGTTCGATGTTTTCATCAACACAGGAGGCCCTGGTCGTCCTGCCTCTTGAATCATCCTTACAGTCGTCACGGCCTTTACTGAAACGCTTGATCCAATTGAAAAGAGCTGTTTTCTTCAGTGTGTTAGCTCCATAAACAGCCCTCAACATTTCATGAATTTCCTGAGAACATTTCGCAAGTTTTACCAAAAATTTTATGTTGAGTCGTTGTTCCATCTGTTCATCAATCTCCATCGTCGACAAGAGCAAAAAAGGGCGCCACAAAAAAAATCTCACCTCCAGTTGTACGCTTACCTCGACAGTCTGACGATTACTGATGCTCAAATAGATCTACCCTCAACAGAGCAGCTAGTGCGCATGACTTAAACATCACCTCAAAGCCGCCTTAGTAACTCAGTTCGTGTATTTATTGTACAGACCTCGTATGTATATATATATATATATATATATATATATATATATATATATATATATATATATATATATATATATATATATATATGCGTTGTTGCACCGTATAGAGTTCCATAACGAAATACCGTAATACGTTTACTATACAAATATCACCTGTCGCATACCTACGAAAAAAAATGTGATGTGGCAAGCACATAACCTCTCGCCAAATATTTTACCTGGTTGTACGCATAAAACGAAAAATATTTTTAGATACAAATACATATATTCATGTCTCACTACAAAATAATTCTCACATATATTTACAAAATCTATGGGATATTTTAATATAAATTATGTACAATACATACATTTTCTTTATATTCAATATCCTGAAATTTTCTTTTTCTACTTTCCTTTTCTTTTTTTTTATATTCGTTATTTTTTCGCAAATTCCTTTTATATTCTTTTTTACGTATATTTTTTTGCGTTGTTGACTTTTTTATTTTCATAATCTTCATAATAATGTACAAATATTTTTGACAGTGGCATACAAATATTTTTGACATTTATGTGTCAATTACAAACATTTGAATTTCTTGCCTTGAAGTAGTTTGATTTGAGAATTTTTACATCAAATTATTTTATATGCATTTCTTTATCTCTAAATCTATAGAAGATATAATAATGATTTTATATTTATCGCATAAAGAATTTAACGTTCTTTAATATAAGTATTTACATAAATTTTCGATAAATAAAATTTAGATGATATTTTTCTTGTAACTACTACTTCCGGTTGTCCAATTGTTACCAAAACTTAACCAACTGTTCCTATTATTGTTAGATTGAGGAATCCGTAGTTAAAAATGTCTTAAGTCTTATAGTATTTAAGAAATCGTGAATCCAACATCCACACACACACATCCACACATACATCCACACACACACACACCCACACACACATACACACAAACACACACACACACACACACACACACACACACACACACACAAACATACGGGCAATATCGAAAAATATTATAATCGGATTCTAGGGACCTTAAAACGTGCTTATTCACTAAAATCTGGATATGCGATTTTTAGCATGAATTCGAGGTAAAAAATGGCGGGTAATTCAATCTAAAATTTGAACACCAGTTATTATTGTATGATTCATTGAAATTACATTATGGCCGCATACCTCATTTGAAATAGATAGAAAGCGCTTGTTTGCTACTAAACAGTTTTGTTTATGACAAGTGAAGATGAAATTATTGTTAATAGAGTAATGTAAAATTTGGCATTTTTTACCTCTCGCTAAGAGAGGTATTATATTCATGTTAAAAATCGCATATCCAGATTCTAGGGAATAAGCACGTTTTAAGGTCCCTAGAATCCGATTATAACATTTTTACGATGATGTCCGTATGTGTGTGTGGATGTGTGTGTGGATGTATGTGTGGATGTGTGTGTGTGGATGTTGGCATCACGATTTCTCAAATACTATAAGACTTAAGACATTTTTAACTACGGATTCCTCAATCTAACAATAATAGGAAGAGTTGATTAAGTTTTGGTAACAATTGGATAACCGGAAGTAGTAGTTACAAGAAAAAAATCATCTAAATATTACTTATCGAAAATTTATGTAAATACTTATATTAAAGAACATTAAATTCTTTATTCGATAAATATAAAATCATTATTATATCTTCTATAGATTTAGAGATAAAGAAATGCATATAAATAATTTGATGTAAAAATTCTCAGATCAGACTACTTCAAGGCAAGAAATTCAAATGTTTGTAATTGACACATAAATGTCAAAAATATTTGTATGCCACTGTCAAAAATATTTGTACATTATCATGAAGATTATGAAAATAAAAAAGTCAACAACGCAAAATAATATACGTAAAAAAGAATATAAAAGGAATTTGCGAAAAAATAACGAATATAAAAAAAAGAAAAGGAAAGTAGAAAAAGAAAATTTCAGGATATTGAATATAAAGGAAATGTATGTATTTACATAATTTATATTAAAATATCCCATAGATTTTGCAAATGTGAGAATTATTTTGTAGTGAGACATGAATATATGTATTTGTAATATTAACATTGAGTTAGTAGTTTGTAAATATGAAATAAATTGTGAAAAATTGTCAGCCATTGGGATTCGAACCCGAGACACCTATCTTGCCGGAACAGTGCTCTAACCAACTAAGCTATTGGCTGCTTCCCTCTGGATCATGTGACGATTAATAATATTCTCAGCAATTATACGACGTTAAAACTGAAAGATTGTTCAGGCATCGAGAGGAGAGCAGCCAATAGCTTAGTTGGTTAGAGCACTGTCCCGACAAGATAGATGTCTCGGGTTCGAATCCCGATGGCTGGCAATTTTTCACAATTTATTTCACATGTATTTATATTTAAAAATATTTTTCGTTTTATGCGTACAACCAGGTAAAATATCTGGCGAGAGGTTATGTGCTGGCCACATCAGACTTTTTGTTTTTGATGAAGTGCCATTATATTTTACAAATCAGTAAACTTCAGGTACTTTAACATTTTTTTACATAAACAATGAACAGGAGCATAATTAGATAACTACTTATTTAAGTGAACAACCTTATTTAATAAATAACTTATACTAACCCCACACATGGAATAAATTTTTTTATCGAATTGCACCCTGCGGTTAATCACAATGAACTTACGAACATATTGGTATCAACTGATGCACTTTACGAACACTTCACATCACACGCCGAACAAACCATTTGTCTATACCTCCTATAGTATACTCGCTCCCAATTTGTGTGAAAGGAATGATGATATATTTATTGAATATAGCCGCAGTCCTATGTGCTTGTAACTAACACCCCCGTTCCTACATTAGGAATGAACACAATTCCCGGGAAAATGTAAATCCACTACCATAATTAAGGACACAACCCATGAGACTATTATTACTATTATTGACCGAGGTCTACTCTGGTTGTGTTTGTATGTTCTCTGCTATCCCCAACACACAGTGTAGCCGTCCGGACTTTATGTAGGGTTAGGGGTAGGGTAGGATCATTGTGCGTGTTATGAGAATTTGTTATAGAGGTGTTATTTTTATTTACTAATAAACACCACTTGCTAAACATTGGTTTCCTAATAGCAAAAGTTTTGCCAAAAATTATATTAAGCCAAGATAACAATAATATGTAAACACATTTTACACGAGCTTCTTCCTTCTAAATGAAGTGCTTCTTTGTATTCTCTAATACAGTTAGTGCCACAAGAATACTTGATTTTGATAACCAAGTAACCAAGACTAATGCCCTAAAGTTCGAAAAATAATTCAAATATTTACAATTAATTAAATTTTGTTTGAAAGGAAAATTACTTTATAAAACAGGAAACAAGCCTTCAATTACGTAAAAATTTAAATTTTAAAAATCATTTTTATAGAGTTGAAAGAGTTGTTACGATATATGAAATTATTTAAAAATCATATACTACTTCCAAAAATATTGTACATACAACTCATAATTACAGAAAAAGCAAAAAAATACAAGTATTAGTTTTTGTAAAACTAGTAGAAACTGAGTAACAAATAATGTTTTTCAAATTATACCCCAAATAATTGACATTAGTTGTTGACCTGGTTACCCTTATATTCAATCACAAAAAGGTAGTTTCTAGACTAGTAACAAACGAAAATGAATGAACTGTTAAAAATTGAAAAAAAGCTCTCAGAACTCATATGAAATATATATAGCAATATACAGAACTGTACCGAAATATATCTTTATTTACTTGTTATTATGTAACTTAACAGTTTTTAAAATTTGAAAATTCAAATACATTACAAAATTTATTCGCAGCCTCCATAAAAGTCTTCCGAGACCCCTTCCCCAGGGTTGTTACTACTTGTTATTTCTGCCCCAGTTCAAATTCATCCGCAGTCCGCTTAATTGTGTTTTTTTTTTACAAAAACCGAATATGTGTAAAAGCTTCCTCATTTTAAAACCATTCGTTAGCAGTGGTAATTTTTCTCCGTACATATACGTATAATAAGCATAAAAACAAGATGTTTATTTGGATATTGTATTAATAATTCCATTATCTAAAGAAAATGAAAGAGTAAATGATGTATAAAACACTAAATTAGATGTATTATCAACTTTTTTATGTTGTTATAAGTTATAAAATCTTAAACCTTTTACAAAAATATTTTCAAATATAGAAAAGGACTAAGTTGCTTCATGTAATTATAATTATGTGCTTGGATTTTATTTTTTTAGAAATTTTAATTTTCAAATTATTTAGTTTTTCAAATAATTAGTTTCAGTCTTAAGCGTTTGTTTAGCTGTTTCAAGAAATTTCAAACATAAAACATTTTATGCTAATAATAAGAAGTCGTACTGGATGAATAATGTATTTCTGTAACTTATATTCATATATTCGTAACAAAGTATCTACATTACCTCAATAATTTCGCTTACAATAACTGAAACTCTGGTAATGTTTCCATTATGTTTTTATCATAATACATAAAACATTACGTTGGAATTCGCTATATTCGATTGCAGGCGATAATACTCTAACATCTTACTCGAATTCTAATATCGTTTGATCTATTCCTGCGACGAGAAACTGCAAACACTAAGAGCAGGAAAAACCCAGAATTTTAGTTTCCATATAAATGCGGACGCATTACAATAATTGCAGACAAAAGGTTAAACATGGTATTGTCTTTATGTAGCTGTAAATTTTGGTGGAGACAACAACAATAAAGTAATAAATAAAATTGTATGACGTTTTTAAGTGAAACCAACAACTTTAAGTGCTCGTGCATCTACATTTCAATTATTTCAATATATTGTTTCTTCCATGATTTATACTCGTATGTTACATGATCTTCTTAAACAAAGAGACTCAATTAAAGATAATGTCCGTCCGGTGTGATTATGTTATGAAAGAAAGAAATTACACAGGTGTGTTTATTACATCATATTTTTTATAAATTTATTATAAAATTAATTGCATTGTACCATATTTAAAAAAAAATGCCTATGTAGGTTTATAGAGTATACGAGTATTGTTGCCATTCCAAATTTGAAAATAGAGAACAAAAAAGTAGAATTGGCACAAGTATAAATACAGCCGTTCTGAATATGTTTTTACCCATTCAGTAGGATAAGAATTGAAGGCCTTAAAGTTCCTTAGGTTTTTAATACAACAGTCATGTTGTATAATACAAAAAAGGACGTTTCGTGCGACATCCGCACATCATCAGCAAGAGTAAAATTCCAAGTTAAATTAATGTTACAAGTTGCAAATATACACTGTTAAATTACAATATATTTCTAACACTGAGCCCATTATTTATTGGGAACCGCTGCAAAGAACGTGTTTGAAGCTAGGCAGCTGGCGAAGTTCTTTACATTCTAATTTGCAATTTATAACATTGATGTAAAACCTTGAATTTTAATCTTGCTCATGATTTGCGGATGTCGCACGAAACGTCCTAAGAAACTTTAAAGTCTTCAATCCTTATCCTACATTAAAACTGGAAGTTCCAAATATATTTCAACTTTACCTATACAGGGTATTTCTCGGATACGAGACACCTTGATTATTTTGTTTGTTATTGGGAACAGAAGAAAATATTTCAAATAGAAGTTGTAGCAGATCGAGGAGGTTATTAATGAAGAAAAAACATTTAAACAGTGGTAAATTATATTTTTTTAAATGGGATGCTATATATTTTTTACGCTCATTCATTCATTTTATATCGATATATGATACAAATATTGCGAATAATGCAATTGAATTGTAAATAAATTTAGTTTAATAGTACTTTATAAATAACAACAATAGTACGTAATTATTTACTAAATAATTCTAATTAACAGATAGCAGGTTTTGTTTTTCAGTTTAATATGACAAGATGGTTGAATTAAATGGAGCACCCTGTATACAAATGGATATGGTACGTAGATAGATATTACTATATCATATAAATTATATTTGAAGAGTTTTCTATGTAACTTAAAACAAAAGAGTTATAAAGAGAGGACAGACCGATGAATCACCCTATATATATATATATATATATATATATATATATATATATATATATATATATATATATATATATATATATATATATATATATAGGGTGGTGACTGCGACCCCGCAACATAGGGCTTTAACATGTAAAATCATACTTTCTTAATCTCTGCTTCCTCAATAAACAGAATTAGTTTTACATGCTCCATAACGGCAGAAATTAAATATGAAAATATTGAAAATTAGGTCAAAAATAGGGATAGCATTGGAAATTAAACAAAATTATAAACAAATGAATGACATTTTATTTGTCAGAAGAATAATATTTCTTGTTTCATTATTTTTTCTTATAATTAACTTTATAAATTAAACACTAACATATAATAACTACTAGCAATAAACTCAAGAAACAAGAAAAAATAACATTCTTCTGGCAGAAGAAATGTCAATAATTTGTTTTCAAATTTGTTTCATTTCCAAGGCTATCCCTATTTTTGAGTTTAATTTTGAATATTTTATATTTAATTTCTGTTGTTATAGAGCATGCAAAATTAATTCTGTTTAGCTTTTTTACCTAAAATATTTAGGGATATATATATATATATATATATATATATATATATATATATATATATATAATCCCATATCTAACTATATTATAGATTGAGAACCACTGGCTAATAGTTTTTCTTTTAATAAGTGAATTTCCCCCGCCTTTGTCTACTATAACTTTTATTTGAGTGATTTTCTTCTATTTCTAAAAATAAAGAAAATACTCGAGGTGTCTTTTATCCGAGAAACGCTCTGTATATGCGAATAGGAACTAGAATCTTCAAACGCTCCAAGTCAGCTGAAATTAGTTCGGTTGACACATTTTGATTTTGAACTCCTATTTTATAACTTTCAGGCAATATACAGATAAAGCTAAAAAATAAGTAATAATAGTTACAATAATAATTAATTGCTTTATTATTTTATTTGTTCTTTTTATCAAAGTTATAAGCGCACCCATTTCAGCTGATTTAAAGCAGTCTAAGATCGCTCGCGTCCTATAGCGTGACATGCGTTCATTTTCGTACGTCTAAAGTTTTCTCAAGACCGTAGTCTAGTTGTCAAATCGTGAGGAGCACAAAGATACATGATATCTGTTCCGACTAGGGTCGTTGTACTTGTCTTTTATGCAACTTTTCTAAACATAACTTATTATAACTAAACCTACCGTACAAAACTTGCGGTCGAAAAACTGGGGCCATTATATTAGATTTTTTTAGGTAGGTAAGTATAAAAACAAGTAGTACCTTTACCTGCCCGCTTGGAAGACATCGATTATCTTCAAGTTCCACACTGTTTTACTTGTGTGCTTCCCAACGATCAATCTAAAAAGTTTTGTTTATTATTTAAACAATGTTAGGAAAAACATAGCACTTACGTACGAGAAAAGGATTATTCATCGAGTAAGAATCAACATTCCGTATGAATTTTATAATACATTAATGTATAATTGTATTTTTGCACGCAGTAATGTAGTCTATGAACTTGCCGCATTTTCTCTGACTTATATAAGAATAATTAATATATTGTATTTTCTTCTACCACATAGAGTGAAATATGAGACACAAAATAAAGGTCGTAAATCAGATATTAGTATGTTAGTATTCTACTTTCAGCTATGGGTAAAAAACTATATTTTATTACTATGCAACTGCTAAGTATCTAACAGTATTGAATTTTGCTTAACATTATAAATTATAATCAAGTTGGCTTGCGTACGACGAGAATGTCATTAGTCATTAATGTACTGCTTATTATTGCCTTTGTGTCATTTAAATATCGATTATAAATTATCCAGTACGCCCAATTATGTAACAAAATGGTTTATTTTCAACAACCGGTTAAAATTGTCGTCAAATGGATAAAGATTTTGTAACTATAGAAATACAGTTTTCTGTTATATGTGAGCATACTTGATTAATGAAAATTTACTTGCCTTTTTTTCAAATAGTACTATTTACTTGAAGTGTAATTTTTTATAGTATCTGGATTCTAATAATACTTCAATAAAAACATAACTAATATCTGTAATAATTATTAAAATATATTATTTTAAAGTAAATAAAAGTATTAAATTTTTAGCTATAAATAAAAAGGGTACTTAATTCCAGTAAATTCGCTGTTGTAGTTGGAAATGTAACCTGCTCTGCATGTTGTATATATTATTTAAAAGTATGTATCTATTCCTTACACATTTATTAAACAGAAATATGTAGTTTATTGCAATACCACACGAACGTTTATCATTACTAAATCTTGTGTAGATGGCTAGAAAGTCTGTGATGGTTAAAACGTACCCTACATATTAATGTGACTTTTTTACTGTTCATAACTTTTTTATAGAAAAAATAATATATATTGTTAGCATGCAGGTAGTACTAAAAACTAATACACACTGGATGCAGTTTTTAATTCTTAGTATTTTTTATTTGCTTACAGTTTTATTCTAATTTAATTAGCGAAGCAAATATCATTATATTAAACAATAAAATTGTGTTTCCTATAACACGTATTACAATTCTTATTCTATATCAAAAGAAATACTTAACTTATCATGCTTTTTTCTACATGGACACACAGTCAGTTTAAATATAATCTGTAGTAGTATGATGTGAATATGATGTAATAAATAATTTTATAGGACATGATTGTAAATAAGTAGTATTTCTTGTAAATTCTAATTTTACTTCTAATTAGAATATTAATTCCTTTATTAACCCTCAAGTACTCGCCCAGTAGCACTGAGGGTAGTGTTGCCGCGAGACGAGACGAGACGAGATAACCACCTATCTCGTCTCGTCTCGATATACCGAGACAAAACCTTGTCGAGACGAGACAAGATACGACCCGAGACGAGACGAGACAGAGATTGTCTCGTCTCGTCTCGAATTTATCTCGTTAAGAAATGATTTTTTTCCACATATAGCAAAAATGGCTCGTGATATCCTAAGTACACCGACTACTAGAGTTCCATCAGAACGTCTATTTTCTAAGGCTGGCCTGATAATTAGAAAACACAGGAATAGATTAAATGCTGAATCGGCTAGATCTTTGTTACGCCTTAATTCATGGTATACATGTTCTTTAAAGGACAAATTGAAATAAACATTACATGTATTTCATATTTTCATATTCACGTTTTTATTCCTAAAAATATTTTATAAAACATATTGTACCTTATTTTTTATCTGAGTTCCGTATGATGTTTTTTTTTATAATAAAACCTGATAAAAACATTTACGCCAAAATTATATAACCTACGTTCTGCGAGTCACCCATATTATGTCACTCATTAGAAACTGCGGAATATCAGACAGCGATTGTTGCACTGATTTTATAGTTGTAATATTATGATACTACAAATATAAATCTTCTATTTTGTTACTTCTCTAAAATAAATAATAATATCATCTTGAATTTTGCGGTCTGTGTAACATAAATTTGTATAATTTATAATTGACAAAAGTCCAATTGCACAATAAATTTTACAAATAATTTGACTTAATACAAAATATAACGTAGTACGCCCTTAAAATAGAGTTAAACATTAATATTTAACTAAAATAACAGAAATATTTAGAATAGTATGAGTACAATAAGTTATATAATAAATACATACATAATGAGTAACAAATAACTATTCATATCAGAATTTTTGATTTTAAGTCTATCTAACTCGGTCATGTTAATTTCAAATAAATCTATATTGTTATCATTTACGTATTGACACATTGTGGTAATAGGGTTATTTAGAGTATACGACGATGTAAGTATAATAAAATATATCATGATGTTTGAATATCTAATAAATCGAATTAATTTATTATCATGATCGAGATATTCGAGACGTCTCGGCGTCTCGTCTCGTCTCGACTCTATCTCGACAATTTTATCTCGTCTCGTCACGAAAATCGAGATAAAACTTCGCCGAGACGAGATAAACCATAGGCGAGACGAGACGAGACGAGACGAGACACACAATTTATCTCGTCTCGCGGCAACACTAACTGAGGGCTCCGTTTGATTATAATGTTGTATAACTTTAACAGTAACATCACACCGACATATAAGTGACAAAGCAGTAGAGCAAATTTTAATGCCTGGGGAACAGCATGAACCATTTGACCAATGTAATCAACTTCCTCAAAGATACTAATTTATTGCACCTCATATAAATATTGGAACAAAAATGTTAAAACAGACAATTTATTTGTGATTCAAAGTAAACCCGCCTAAATTAAAAGCCAATGGTAGATCATAACAAGAAAATATCGAATATACTCTTTTAAGTCAAAAATAAACTATAAAATAAATTGAATTATGGTTCTTTACTTTTCCTGGGAGAAAAGAGAATTCATATGTATGCAATGCTGGTGTAAGTGCTTCCTATTTTACAATCATCCAATTGAATGTTGCGAATCTTGCTTGCATTGTTATCTTATTCATCGACACATTCTCCTGTGACAAAACAAACGAAAGCTGCGGATGGTGAGACAAACGACGCTCAATTCCGCCTCGACGCTGTCATTTGCTCGCGACGGCAGCGCCAATGCCACGACGCGGCCGATGGCGTCGCCGTGATTATCACCCTCACGTGACTTGCAATGCGATCCCGAGTAATACCCCAGCAAATTGTATCGAATTTGTTCAAAGCCAAGAGAACGACTTGATCTTTCCAAGTCAATTGCAACGAATGAATCGACAGTTGCATTATTTATGGGCTAAACTAAACGAAAATTCCGCAAAGAATTTTAATAAGATTAAAATCCAATACTTTATAATTATTAAATAGGTGCGGTGGCAAAGTATAGACGAGTTATTCAACCAATAAAAAGGTAAACAGCAGTATTTTAAAAATAGATTAAATAAAAAATGGAACACATTCAAGACCGTAAGTTGGTATCCTTGACAATTACAGTTTCCGATGGTGTTTGACTAACTAACTAACTAAAGCCTTTTTGTATAATTTTAGATTTAATTTAATTTTACTCTTTATTCAATATTAGATAAATCGAATGATCAATATAATAACAACCAAATGGTAAGTACATTAGTTACCGAATGTCATGGCAAACAGATAATGCATTCATGTTTCATTATTTTGAAAAATTAATAATTAGGTTATTTATGAACATGCAAGTATTTGTAAAGCAAATTTAAATTAAGTACTTTCATAAAATATAAATATATCTATCATTCCATTTAAAAAGTTAACTATAAAATTGCTTCCAAAAAAACCGGAAGTAAAATTCATAGCCTTTTCACAACAAAAAGAATATAGCCATCTATCTTTAAAGGCGTGATAAGTAGCGAACGTGTTAAAATATTTTCTTTGTTCTCAATACAATAAAGTTGTTTTTCTACAAACACTATTAAAAATTGAATTTTTAACACGGCATACTTGAATTAAAAATGCGATATTTTAATTCTAGTGTTAAAAGTAAATTACCTTGGTAATGACCACGGTGTAGTATCTATAGGTGAGAGCACGAGATGCGTTGACATGGCTAATTAACTGGGAAACAAAATGGCGCTAACGCGACCCGTTACTATTTGACAAAAAATGTTTTGCTACAAGATGCACAACAGGGTATGGATCAAATAAAAAGAAATTTAGTCTTTTTAAGGTGCCAAAATGTCCAATTTAGCGGCAGCCAGCTACACTATAATCACAGAAACAGGTACTAAAATAAATTTCTGATTGAAAGGTGTCAATGTCAAGTGCATTTGACATATGTTGTTTTATAATTTTACTGGAAGTATAGAAACATTTTTGTATGGAATTTGTATAAAATACATACATAGAATTAATAAAAGGTAATGATTGAAAATATATAATATTATGCGTTATATATGAATAATTTAATATTTTAAATATTTTGTGTAAAAACCGGGTCGCAACAAAACCTGACATCTAGCGGCACACTGTATAAACTAGCCCAGTAAGTTAGCCATTCTTCGTAATGCATTGGAATACGTCGTGCACTCACCTATAGATACTACACCGTGGTAATGACGAATGGAACAACAAATCGACATGTTTGACATATGTCAATAATAGTGTATGATACACGTATTAAAAGTGATTTTATTTTGTTCGAAGTTTTGGATCACTCCGCTTCGCGTCGTGTTCCAAACTTCCTTCTCCCAAAATAATATGTCACTTTTAACACTTATATCATAAATAACTATTTTTAAATCTTCCATTTTTTAAATACCAGACTTGTATGCATACGTAACTATTTTTTATTGGGGTCGAATAATACAAAAGTTTGTTTCCAAACCTCAAGGGACAGAATAAAATATTTTCTGAATACAAGTACTTGCACGGCACAATATACTTTCTATTATACGAGTATTTTAAAATTTGTTAAAGTACAACTACGTAACAACTCAAACTTTATATTTACCTCAGTCTTTTCATACTACAAACTCATGAAAAAACAAAATATTTTGATCGCAACGAAAATTTGTCAAATTCGTACATATTGTACGTACATTGTAACAAATCTATAAAATTATTTACTTCTGATGACTTCGTGCGAATTTTTTTGAAGGATGAAAACCGAAGTAAAGGAAATCCATTTGAAAAAAATTGTAAGATAGATAATACGATATTATCGAAAATTTAAGTCGATACGATGAGAATAGCTGCGCGCATAAATGCATTATGATGTAATTTCAAGTTCCCCGGTTGAAAACCACCGGCTGGTTACGTTCGTCGTAACAGTGTCAAAAAATAGGCATAGGTTTATTATATAACTTATTTTATCAAGATTAACATTTAAAAAATTAAAAAACGTGACAATCCTTATTGTAGTTTACAATTTTGTTACTACAATTGTTAAAAAAAATGATAAAAATAAGTACCTAATTTTACCACAGATGTCACTCCTTATAGAAAAAATCTGATGTGGCCAACACCAAACCTCCCACTATTAAATTTTTATTAATTTAAATATACGTACTTACATATTTAGTTATTGCGAAAACTGTATTAAGATCCATTCCATATAACCATGGTTCTACTTACTATTTTCTTTTTAAAACGTTACTATTATTAATTTGAAAAGATTAGTTCTTTGACAGTGACATTTATCTGTCAGTTACATACATTTGAATAACTGCGCAACCAAGGAGTTTTGTTTGTTTAAATGTATGGCCCCGGGATTTAAATTATGGATAATTTTATAAATTTGTCCATAAAATATATAGAAAAAGTATTAAAGCAAATCTGTAGAAAATTTCATAATATTTAATTTTTATAATAACATTAATATCGAAAAAATAAAATTTAAAGGTATTTTTCGAAGATTAACTAGTTTGAGCTACTAGTAAAGTGCCATTTCAGGTTATCCGATTTACATCAAAATCTAATGGGCTCTTTCCATTACAAAAAAGTTCGAAATACAAGGTTTCAAAATTTTCTGAATGATAGTATTTGAGTTAGAGTGGAGGATCCACACATACAAACACACACACACACACACACACACACACACACACACGCGCGCGCGCGCACGCACGCACCCAAACACACACATCATCCAGAAAATGTTAAAATTGGATTCTAGGGACCTTAAAACGTGGTCATTTACCAAAATCTCGATATGCGATTTTTAGCACGATCCCTATACCTCCCTTACCAACGGCAGCGGGAGGTAAAAATAACATTTAAAATGTGGATGTCACTAGAGAACAACATCAAAATATAAAACGACATTCTGTAAATTAGTGTCTCGTTTTTAGCAAGTCATTATATTTTTCTACAATCAAATTCGTCGATAAATAAAAAATGGGTTTTTATTATCAAATCCATATATCTATTATTTAACAATTTTAAACAGATTGTTATAAAATAGACCCGTAAAACTAATTTGGTTTATGAATAAAAGTTTGTCAATCAGTGGCGTTGCGTCAGATGAGGCAGTGAGGCCAAGCCTCACCTGTTAAATTCAATATATTTCTAAAATTTTATATTAACATCTATTGAAGTAATCTATAATAGGTATATGACCTCAAAAACAATTATTGTTACTATAAAATGCCAAATAACCATTCATATACCGTTATTTCTACGAGCAATTACACAAAGAGGCCAAATTGTGGTCTTCTCATGGGGAATATGTAAGTGCGAGTGAGACGGAAATATTTTGCATTTTTCCTCTCTACGCCCTACACTACTGCCGGTGAGCTAAGCGGTGACTTGGTCTCTCTCGTCGTTCCGAGCAGATGGCACGGCAAGCGCTACAGCAGAAAATATTTACTTCAAACAAGTATATTATTTTCAATTAGTTTTTGTAAAAACGATTTAGTAATTACTATTTATTGTTACTGTTATTTTTTGTTTTTATAAATTTAAAACTATTATTTATTTCTATTTTAGTTGTGTTGTTACTTGTGACAGTTTTTTAAACTAAACATTTATAAATATAAACAATGTATAGCTGTCATTATGAATTGTAGAATTGTTCAACTATCAACAACCAAAGAGATGCATATTTAAGAAGAGTATGAACCATTTACAACAATGGGAATTTATAACAATAATTATTTTTGCAACTATATATAAATATAAAAATATAATCTTACAAGCGTAAAATAGCAAAATAAAAGCAGCTGAGTAATTATAATGTAATAAATAATTTGCGTGAGGATGAAAATTTCTCGGCCTCGGTTGAGTGGTGGGGAGAATACAGTACGGTTAAGATGCACGCTGGCAGGCTGGCACGCTGCACTGTATAGCGTCTAGCCTGCCATTCGTGTTTCGTTAGTCGTCAGTCGTCAGCCTAATAGTCTTTTGCTCTACAACAGATTTGCTAATATGAATGAACGCCAGACTGATTTAATGTGCAAATGAATACTATATTTTTTATTTTTGGTACATTTACGTATAGGTAATATCTAATTATTTGATTATTTAAGTAGCGTTAAAAAATGTTTGTACTTGACCCGAAAAGGTTTTTTTTAATATTTGGTCTCTCCTCACTCTAAGGTCACGCATCACCACTGCTGCCAATAAGCGTTACACAGCTTACCTTTATTTGTATTTTCAACTGACTAGCGAGGTAGGTAATAGGGTATTCTACCATTCAATAATTATAAGGTAGAATATAGTTTAAATTTAAATTAAGAGTTATAGAAAAAGAAAATTATAAAATATTACTTTGTTTTATTAATAACAATAATTTTATTTGTTAAAAGCACGAGAGCTTACACAAATGAGTGGAAGTGGACAAAGTTAGTTTCATTTATAGTTTGCACACTACATATGTATTAAAACTAAAAAAGAACAAAAATTGTATTACATTATTATACCCTATATCATGTATATAAACTTAAGTAAATATTGAAGTAAATTGAGAAAAATTAAAATTTAAATATTAACCTCTATAGTACTCGTATATCTAGCCCTATTTTATAAAAAAGTTGTTATAGTGGTTGCTGTGTAACAACTAATAAATAATTACTATTTTCAACAACCCACATAACAACTGCGATCATTTCCCTATTTTCTAAGTTATTTTTTTAACAACGTCGTTATTCACTTAGGAAAATAGCCACCGTCGTTTGTATTCACTGTGAAGTTAGCCGAATGATACATCGTAACTTATGCCGCATACTTGCTTTTGTCGGGCTTTTGACATTTATTTATTGGTTCTAACCTAATTTACCGTTATTTTGTTTGACATGAGTGAAAAGAAACGTTTGTCAAAAACCGTTAAATCTCAATTTGATATAACAATAGATTATACTGCCAATTACAAAATTATGCTGCAAGGTAAATTAAATAATAAAGAAAGAGAAGAAGTGGAACAAAAATGCGTTCTTCTTAAATCTGTAGTAGTGGTAGGAAATTTAATTTTTGTAGGTAGTAAGTGTAGGTTAATGGCGTTTGTAATTATTTCAATTATTTGAGAAACGGTAGATTGCGAGCACGTAAAATTGAAATCTTCTACGAACCCTTGGTAAGAACCACTGGCGTAAAAGTTCAGAGCTAACAAAATCTAAAATATAATTATCCAAGTAAACTAATTACGTAAAATTAAAAAAATAATATATCAACGAACCAAATTCGGAATGAATGTTATTCGGCTGCCTTTGGTGGTAAATTTAAGTTTAGTTCTACATATAAATTATAGGCCAACTCCTGGCTTAATCTAAAAAATTTCTAAATCGAAATTCAGGAATATTAACAGGATTACTGGCATCTCGTAAAGTGCGATGTAGGACGTTTAAGTTACGTCTGAAAAAAAAAAAATATCTATAAATTGAGATACATATTTATATGAAAATTTATATTACCTATTTTTCTGAGCGTCATTCGTTACCAAAATTTCTTGATGCACTAAATTTATGTTGACTTCCTTTAAAATACAGTACGGTTTCACTTATGTTCTCTACAGTGATTTGTGAAGCAGGAATGTGCGTCTACGCTTAATCTATGATATTTTACTTACATAAGTGAACAATACGTAAACAATGTAAAGAATGAAGTCAAATATAGAGAATAGGTAGAGAACGTAAATTTTCTAATTGCATATGCGCAGTAGAGGTTTAATGAAATGAAGATTTTGTCAGTGAAAGTCATTGATGATAATAAATAAACAAAAATGGGGGCGGAAAAAAACAAAATTATAAGAAAATTAAAATATATTCGAAAGCACATAAAAACAAAAATTAAGTCCTGCTTTATGTAAAAAATTAATAATAAATATCGGCTACATGGACGTAGACAATATAAAAATTTTAATGACGTTTTTACGCGATGGAATGTTTTTAACGTTTACCGATAGAGTTACCAAGGCAGTAAACTTTATTTACAAATTATGATACCGATCAGGAAGGGAAGGCGATAAGTAAATAAAAACAACGACCGAAGCTTACTTTAAAAATGATAACCAAAATTTGTAATATGTAAAAAGAATTTTCAAATCTTATGTTTTGAATTTTGATCGCCGAACCTGCAAAAATACATAATTAGCATTGCGGTCAATAAGTCTCTTCTTCTTCAGGACAAAGTCGAGATCTCTAAAATCATCTTTAACCGGTAGAAACCACTTACTGCCTTTAATACTTAAATAACTAATACTACACAGAGCTGGGCAAAGTATCGGAAAATAGTATACTTGAAGTACAAGTACCAAGTATCTTGATTTTTTCAAAAGTACTTGAAGTACAAGTACTTTTTTAGTTTCTAAAGTACTTGAAAGTACCAAGTACTTAAAAAAGTACTTGTACATTTGGGTGCAAGTACTTTTTCAGATAATCGATATTTTTCTCATTTTATGGACCTTAAAAGGTGATTGTTGACAAAAATTTCAATATGCGATATTTATTTGGTTATTTAAAACAAGAGTTCCTCGCTGGGACTGCCGTATCACTTAGCGATCTCATGACGTAAAATTGACGTCATATGATCGCCATGCGATGCGAGAAGCTGTACCGAGATGTTAGAATGACGTCATTTTTACGTTATGCGATCGCCAGGCGCAAAGTCCTAGCACTGTAGTTAGGTAATACAAACATTTATGTATATGCAATATGCGCAAATTAGAATTAATTTATTTATGCCACAAAATTTGCAAATATATCTTTACTTTCATATTATCGCTGAAAATATATTTATTAATGAAATTCACATAACACCACACCTCTGCAAAAGAAACACTGACAGACAAACAAAGTAATTCAAGTACATTTAAAGTAATTCAAATAAAATAAAAATAAAATAAATATATCATCACGGCTTATTACCCATTGCTGGGTGTGCCAATCTGCTTTGTAAGCAGATATCGGTAAAGATGATATATTTGCACCGTGCGGGCGCTTACCAGGCGTCACCTCTCCGGCACCCATTGCTGGCGTGGAGAGTGCACCACAGGGGTCAATTTTGTGCCATTTAAAATTGGAAATAATTGGCGTTGGTCGGGATCGAACCCGACTCCCCAGATTCTCGACCTGACACTCAGGCACGCGGCCACGAGACCCCGTAAAGTAATTCAAGTACATTTAAAATACTTCAAGTACATTTAAAATACATCAAGTACATTTAAAATACTTCAAGTACATTTAAAGTACTTCAAGTACATTTAAAGTACTTCAAGTATTTTTCATTGTACTTCAAGTATTTTCCAAGTACTAAGTACCAAGTACATGTGAATAGATTTACTTTGTCATGTACAAAGTACTATACATAGAAAGTACTTCAAGTACAGTACTTGAAGTACTCAAAGTACTTGCAAGCCTAATAAAGTACTTTTCTTGCAAGTACTGCCCAGCTCTGATACTACATCGCTATCTTTAATGTAATTTACAGGTACATCCCACTTTGTGAGAAAACTCTTATTATTTTATAATTGAGGTTTTATATCGTGTTTCGCGTTTTACTGTTAATTTGAATAGTTTTATTTATTTATTACTTATCATAACTGGAGTACCTCACGGATCAATAATTGGACCAAATTTATTCATTTTGTATATAAATGATATAAAGCAACGAAGAATTATATGTAACTATATAGCATATGTCGATGATATTTCTCTATTTGTACAGCATAAAAAACTAAATAATGTAAAATTATATGCTAAACAGTTGCACAAATATTTCCAAGATAATTCACTTTTTGTAAATGTGACTAAATTAGTTTTTATGAACTTACAACAAAAGTACTATTATGTCAAAGCTTGTTAGTAAAATACAATTCTTCATACTCGGTCTTTTAATTACTAGAAATCTTAATTGCGAATTCATAACTTTGTACTAACTTATCTAAAGTTTGTTATGATATTAAAAGGTGAAGTTTATTCTGCCATGTAAGAATTGTAAAATCCTTTTATTTTTCTAAATTTATGTCAATATGTTCATATGGAATGATCATCTGGGGAACAACCTCGTCTATCAATAGAGTATTTAAACTGCAAAACGTGCTATTGGATATCTGTACAAACTACATTATAATCAGTCATGTAAAGAAACAGTTGTAAAACATACGATTCCATCATTATTCATTTTTCATGTTTTGATATTTGTCAAAGAGAATATATCTAAATTGTTAAAATTTGTAATACGCATAGTTACGAAACTAAAGGTACATTGCCACCAAATTCCACAGCAGAGAACTATATTTTTTGAACAAGACCCTTACTACTGGGGCATTTTATTTTACAATAGCCTGTCTGCTGACATTAAAAACTGTAGAAATATATCGGAATTTAAATTAAAACAAAAATTAATTACTAATTGTTACATTTCTGTTAATCAAAATTTTGATAATCCATGTTAATTATCCTGTAACTTTACCTAATTATGTTGTGTATTGTGATCATGTAAATGATCAAATGGACAAACAAAATATTACTCGATTGAATATCTGAAATTGTTTATTATATGCGTATCTATTATTATTATTATTATTATTATCATTATTATTAATATTATTACTCGTATTTTTAAGGGCGTGTGCAACTACTTTGGTTATTACGCCCGTGTTTTCGAGTAGTTTTTTAAATTTATTTATTGATGTATCTAAAATTTACAGTATCTTTTAAAATTTATTTTTAAATTTTATAAAATAAATTTTCAGATTTCAAGAAACAAAATATATTATTATCGTTACATTTTGTGTCGCTATTTCTATCCCGTAAATACTCGGATGAGATGTATTGAACACGCTGATGTTGGAAAACGGGACAAATATCTAACATATTTAGCATTGTAAATCTAACATTAAACGATTCACATATCGGAGGGTCTTTGTTGTTTAAGATATGGTTTTGCGTTAGATTGGAATGACCAATTGTGAGGCGTATGATAACGACCTGTTCTCTACAAGAAAGATTAGAAAATCTAGATTTTTTCTAGGGCGTAGCATCAGCTTTAATAATTTTTAGGTGAGTAGCACTGTCAAAATCATTCAATAATTGTATATCTGCGTTAATATATATTTTTTTGGCGTGATGTGTCATTTCTTAAAGTGTAATATCATCTAGATGTTCGCGCATGGTGTAACTTGTTTAATAGTACGACAGCTCACGACTAAAACCATGTCTCATCGTCTTACGGCCAAAACCATATAAAATCGAGAGATTAAATGACCCTAAACCCGTCAGAAACGTAGCAGCTCGGTTGGGGACATTTCTGCTAAGTAAAAAATAATTGTTAAACAGTATTATCATATTCCGTTTGATATTAAAAATGTATATAGGTTTCATTATTTTATTACAAAAATTTTTGTTTTCAGACATTCTGCGCGTAGCATCTAATCTAAGCGCATTTTTAAAAATGTCAACAAATTTAATCGAACTGTATCATAGCAACCCGGTTCAATATTTTTTTTAAATCTTTTATATGGCTGCCGCGATTATCAAACTACTGTTTTCAGACATTTTCAATGATGCCTACGCCTACATTTCAAAAACAGCTTGTGTGGTCATGTGGTATGAGGCAGCGAACCGAGCAGCGTTCGAAACGACCGTCATTGCTCAACTCCGAGGTTATGGGTTCGATTCCCAACAGGAGCTTGGGTGTTCGTGAGTGTCCCCTTTCATCATCTCATCACCATCAAAATGAAATATTACTACGTAAGGATATAACAATACATGCAAAAAATTAACTCATCCCCATAAATTCAATTGTAATAATATATGTAATCTTGAAATACAATAAAGAATTATTATTATTATATTATTATTATTATTATTATTATTATTATTATTATTATTATTATTATTATTATTATTATTATTATTATTATTATTATTATTATTATTATTATTATATTTCCAAAAAAGAAAAAAGTGTTCTAGAATTGCTCAGCAAACGCCCCGGCGCTTGATGTTCTCCTATGTCACTACAGCTTGTATAGGGATATTCCTGGATCCAGCGATTGAGCCCTTGCTTAAAAAATTAGACGATGGAGTAGATACCAAAACTGAGTAGGTAGGTAAAATAGTTACATGACTATTAGAATAGTAATAATTTTGTTTGCAGTTTATTTTTGTTTTCATGTTACCTATACGAGTGTGTACTTAGTGTCTAAAATTTACTATTACTTTATTTATGTTTATAATAGCATTTATGTTATTACAAGGAGGTATCTATTTTTTTTAATTTGTTACTTTCACCAAAATTATTATTTTTTAAAATTACTATTTGATTTATTACGCCTTATGAAGAAAACGTGGTTCACATAGATAGGATGTAGGGAAATCTAGGAATTTTTAGCCTAAAAATCCAGGGGCTGTAGTATTTAAATATCTTTGATAAATTGTTATTCTGGTTAAATATTTTTAACATAACTCTTTAAGAGTTCACCCTTGGTATACAAGTAGGAATCATTTTTTGTACAAAAATTACGAGCTTAAATTCTGTATTCTATTAAAAATTTGATACGGGCAATTATTGTTACCGACAAAATAGTCAAAAACCTAAATATGCCGCAATTTTTGCTAAATGGCAAGATGTTCCCGTGCTCTGATTTCCGGAAACTATTGACATGTTATTTAGTGCATTTCTCTGGACCGGATTTGGTAAAAAATCTTCTTTTGCAAATTCTTTCAATTAAAGTCGTATATTTCCCGGATTAATCGGAGAGTTATCTGATTAGTTAGGTGCTGCACTCAATTTGTCTAAAATCAATGTTTTCTACATCCAGGCAACTCATTTCATTATGTGCAACAGTTTTCAGACGGAATGCTACTTTACCGATCGGTAATTTTTTTAACATTTTCAAAATGCTGTCAAAATGTAAGGTGCTTAGATTTTTTCTCAAAATTGATTTTCCCGTATCAACTGACCCCAATTTATTTATTAAAGTGATTTTCAGACGGGATGGTATATTTTATTTTTTACTCCTTTTTATTACCTTCCGTCACCTTTAGGTAAGGAAGGTATTGTCTTTGGCGGTGAGTTTTTGATGAATAAGCACGTTTTAAAGTCCCTAGAATACGGTTTTACAATTTTTACGATGATGTCTGTATGTGTGTGTGTATGTGAATGTATGTATGTGTGTGTAGGTGTGTATGTGACAAAATTTCCAATGCGATAACTCATACTAAATTCGAAAATTTATAATTCTTCCGTATTCTTCTACGTTACTTCCATGTGAAGAGCTGATTAGATTTTGGTTATAATTGATCAACCGAAAGTACCCTCATTTGAAGATTTTAGCAGTTTTTCTTGAAAAAACGATGTTAAATATCATTTTTTCCCATTTAATGTTATTATAAATATGACTATTAAATAATATTTTATTCTCTATACGATTCGAAAGCATTTTATACTCCATATTAAACGGATATAGAGTTAAAAAATTATAAAGAAATTAAATATCATATATTAGCCAGCTATACTATAACTCTGGAAACAGCTGCTACATTAAGAAAATTTTGATTGAAAGGTGTCAGTGTCAAGTGCAGTTGAGAGTATGTTTGTGCTATAATTTTACTGGAAATATAGGATCTTTTGTTACAAACTTTCTGTATGAAATTTGTATAAAATACATACAACTGCTTTAAGGTAATGTGCAAGAAATAGAATCTTTTACAAGGAACTTTCTGTTTGACATACAAAATACATAGAACTGACGTAAGGTAATGTGCTGGATACATCAGATTTTTTTTTGAAAATGGTCTTCTTTTAGTACGCGCTTCGCTCGGCGTTTGAAAAACATGTTTTCGGTGTCTCAGGTGTATCATTTAACTACATTCCGGAAATCAGACGGAATACTATGATACAGTTTGGTAAAATGGGGATCCCGTTTTTTATTAGCTCTATCATGAAGAGCGGTATGTAACGTAATAAAATTAGGGATTAAACACGAAGTAGTATCTTTATATTCACAGAATAGAATGTTATGTAGATCATTGGTAGTTATTTTGTTGACAGCATTATGGCATTCAGTGAATATTGGACATATTACTGACGCTAGTTTAGATTCGTATAGGATATAATTACGTAGGTTATCGAAAATATTTCTACAATTGGCATGTTCAGAATTTGATTTCACTTTCAATGTTTATTTTAATAGGGGTAAGGATCTCCTGTTTTCAATGGAACGAGTACCAGATTTGATATATAGAGCATTATAAGGACTGGTGCGAAAAGTACCAGTAATAAGTCGTATACCCTTATTATGTATTGCTTTCAATTTCTTTAGATTACTTTTACGGGCATAACCGTATGCAAACAGCCCGTAATCTATGCGTAATAGAATTAAAACAGTATAGATCTTTTTAAGGGTATCACGGCTTGTACCCCATGTGGAGGATGTTCAAGATCATAAATGTTCGGTTTCCAGGTAACTTTTTTTATTAAATATAATACCTAAAAATTTGATTTGATCAACAATAGGTATTAGCTGACCATGTAATTTTAACTTTACGCAATTGTGCACATTACGAAGTCTACAAAAGTCAATTGATTCACACTTTTTCACCGAAAAGGAGAACCTTCTATTCGTGGTGTTATTAGAGATAATATTTATGGTATTTTGGTGTTTATGTTGAATTAAGAGTACGTCATTTCTGATGAATATAAATAAATCGTCCACATAGCAATAGTGATTAATTGTGTTATTCTCGGCAGTGAATAAATTGGAATAGTGTGAACCAATTCTTACCTGAACAGTACGATTTTTAAGGAAATTGCCAATAAGGAAAATTAAATTGCTACAAACGCCATACTATAATAATACTATAGCGTGAATTGAGTAATACAGACGTGTTTTGTCTCTCTGTATTTGTTTATAGATCACATTGCTAATATATATATATATATATATATATATATATATATATATATATATATATATATATATATATATATATATATATATATATATATATATTCTTTTGTGTGAGTTTCACACTTCTGTTTTAGGGTCATGGGATACACTCATTACTATATATTTCATGAGATGCATTTGCTGCATATTTGCAAATTTGTAAATTTTCAACCTCCGCACAATTTAACCTCAACTGTCAACACGTGGGATACAATCAACTGTGAGATTGAGCACCAGCCTTACTTTCATTTGAACTGAAGTTATTTTGGACCATTGCTGGATTAATCTACAATATCCTTTTTTATCTACTGCCAGAATTATTACCCGAAATCTGGTTACGCAAAATCGAGGTTATGTCAAGTAAATGCACGGAGTGTCACATTGAATGCAACGAAAGTCAGGGACCTCCGTTTTTCGACTGTGACAGCTGTCAGCGGCCCACCCATGTCAACTGTACAGAATTAACTGCAACTGAAGTAAGATGTCTTGAACTGAAGAAGAGAACCTTCAAATTTTTCTGCAACGACTGTTCCCACGGTCTAAAGATCTTGCCCCAGGTTTTGTCACAACTGGACAAATTGCAAACTGATGTCCACAAAATTATCACATTTATGGAAAAACATCAATCGAGCGACTCTCCCACAAATCTTACAGATCAAACTAAAATTATTGAGGAAATTAACGAGCGAAATATACGTAAAATCAATATTATACTATATAATATTAGTGAATCAAAGGCTAAAACTCAGTCAGAAAGAAACGAATCTGATAAAAAATCAATTAAAGACGTGTTTTCTAAAATTTGTTAGTTGATGATAATGACATTTTGTATCATTTTCGATTGGGCAAATTTTCAAACGATAATAACAAGCAACGTCCAATTAGAGTCATTCTGAAAAATTCCACTATCGCTTTATCTATTCTAAAAAATAAACATAAATGTAATGATAATATAAAAATCAATTCTGATCTAACCTTTATGCAAAGAAATTACCTTAAAGAACTTAGGCGTCAATTAGATATTGAAAATCAAAATGGGGTTATCAAAACAATAAAATATATAAATGGTCAACCAAAATTAGTTAACATTCAGAAAGATAACAAACATCAAAAAAACTAAAGAACAACGTCAAAATTTTATTATCAAAATGTGCGGGGATTGAAAACTAAGTTAAAACAATTAGAAAAATTCAATTACATTCTTTATGAATACGATATCATAGTTTTCACGGAAACTTGGTTATGTTCTGATATTGACAATTCGGAATTAAAATTAGATAAAGTTGATATTTATAGGCTAGACAGAAACGAACTAAATAATCAAAATCAGATGGGAGGTGGTGTTTTAATAGCTATTAAAAATGTATACCATAGTATTGTTTTAAATTC
Source organism: Harpalus rubripes (assembly GCA_963082715.1). Classification (NCBI taxonomy): domain Eukaryota; kingdom Metazoa; phylum Arthropoda; class Insecta; order Coleoptera; family Carabidae; genus Harpalus; species Harpalus rubripes. Next base: position 21,495,558 of record OY720454.1, on the reverse strand, counting down.
TTTTAATGATGTTGAACATTTATTTATACACATTACAGGTAAAAACCTAAATATAGTATTTGGTGCGTTCTATTTTCCTCCGCTCACATCTGATAATATAATACAGTCTCATTGTTCATTAATTGAAAATATAGACATTCTCTATCCTGACGTAAATTGGATGTTATTTGGGGACTATAATTTACCAAATATAGGTTGGGTAAGTGGCGATTATGCTAGCTATCCTGTACATAATAGGAAATCCACATTATATGAAAAAAAATATATCAAACATATTATCGAATACAATAGGACTACTAAATCTTTATCAAATTAATACTATTTACAATGGTAATGGACTTATGCTAGATTTAATCTTTACTGATATTAAAAATGTTGAGTGCACTGGTGTAGAAGAATCTATAGTTCCTTGTGATATTCATCATCCCTCTTTATCATTTGAATATGTTACTGATTCAGAAAATACTAGTATCGACTATGATGACTGGAACTATGACTTTAGCTCTGCAAATTTTTAACAAATTTCACAATTTTTGGGAGTTTTGTCTCAAAATGTTAATTTTCATGATCTTTCTCTACAAAATTGTGTTTCTACATTTTATTATTATTTATATTATTGTATTGATACTTATGTTCCTAAAAAGAAAATTTGCTCTCCAAAATTTCCAGCGTGGTACAGTAGTGAACTTAAGACTGCAATTATCCGAAAAATTTGTCCACATAAAGATTATAAAATTAACAAGTCACGAGCTAATTATGATGTATTTTCACAACTTGTAAAATGTTAGCAAGAAGAGATTATAAAAATTATTGTCTGGACATCGAAAATTCAATAACAATCAATCCTAAATATTTTTGGAAATATGCTAATTCGAAAAGATCGGAAAATGGTTTACCAAACACTGTATTATAACTCAGATATTTATAGAAATGGAAATTCTATAGTTAATGCATTCGCTGAATACTTCAAAACTTTCTATAAACCTTCCAATAATGTCAATATACAATTAAATGATCAAACTCCATATACAATAAATACAGTTAATATTTCGATAATTGATATTTCTAATAAAATAAATCAACTTGATATTTGTAAGAGTGCTGGTCCGGACGGCATACCTCCAATTGTGCTTAAAAATTGTAATTATATTTTTTCATATTTTCTTGAAATAATTTTCAACAAGTCATTAACCGAATGTCAATTTCCTACAGTTTGGAAATCGGCTTATATAACACCTATTCATAAATCTGGTTTAAAGAATGAAATCACTAACTACAGACCAATTTCTATTATGAGCACGATTCCTAAATTATTCGAATCGCTAATAACAGATAATTTAAAATTATTAATTTGGCCTTATCTATCAGCTAATCAGTATGGATTTATTGAGGGTAGGAATATTGTAGCCAACTTGGTGTGCTACTCACAATATATTTTAAATTCATTAGAAAACAAAACACAAGTAGATAGTATTTATACAGATTTCAGTAAGACTCTGTTAATCATCATTTACTAATACTAAAATTGAAATCCTTTGGCTTTATTGGGCCAATTCTAAAATGGTTTTCAAGTTACTTATTTAATAGAGTTCAATATGTTAAGTATAAAACTTTTACCTCTAATGAAATTAAAGTGTTATCAGGTGTACCCCAAGGATCCCATTTGGGACCATTACTTTTCAACATTTTTATAAATGATATTACTTTGGTAATTAATAACGTGGAATTCTTATTATTTGCAGATCATCTAAAAAAATTCAAAAGTATAAAATCAATTTCAGATGTCACTGATTTGCAAAATTGCCTGAATAACATATACAAATGGTGCCTTAATAATGATATTTCTCTTAATCTTATTAAATGTAAGTATATTGGCTTTGCTAGACAAAAACAACCAATGATTAATACTTATTCATTAAATGGAGTAAATCTTGAAATAGTAAAATCAATTAGAGACTTGGGGGTGATTTTTGATTCTAGGATGAATTTTGATGAGCATACGGTCAAAACTATTAATAAATCAATTCAATTACCAGGTTTTATCAGAAGAACATGTCAAGATTTCCGTTCAGTTTCAACCATTAAAGTTTTATATTTACTTTTAGTTCGTCCTATCTTGTTATTTGCATCTATTATCTGGTCACCATATTTTCAATTGCACATAAAAAAAATTGAGACAGTTCAACATAAATTTTTCAGAATAGGTGCAACAAGATTGAATCTTCCTGACCCCTTCATTGAACATAATTATATCTATATATCTTCTATTCTAAACATACCAACTTTAAAATCATTGCGCTAATCAAATGATGTAAAATTCATTTTTAAACTTTGTAATGACATTATAGTTAGCCCTGCGTTGCTAAATGAATTGAGATTTAAGGTTCCTTTCAGAAATTCTAGACAAAAGCCTATATTCGCGCCAAATTGCTATAAGTCTCTATACACTGGGAATAATCCCTTATCGAGAATGTGTAAGACCATTAATGACCTCGATATTGATATATTTAATATGAAAATGTGTGATCTTGTTAAAGTTATTAATAATAAAGTCTTGTCTTACGAGTGATATTATGTTATTTTGTTGTATACTGTAAAATGTATTACTCATATTTATAGTTAATACTTTTCTTGTTATTTAATTTTGTAAAATTGGATATATGTCCGTATAATAGAAATAAATAAATAAATACTCGTGAACTTTCTGAATAATACCAAATCTCCATGTCATATCAAACTCTTTACTTTGTATAAAGACACAGCAACTAAATGTTGTCTACGCATTATATTAATAAATCGTTCACGTAGCAATAGTGATTGATTGTGTTATTCTCGACAGTGAATAAATTGGTATAGTGTGAACCAATTCTTACCTGAACTGTACAATTTTTAAGGAAATTGCCGATGAAGAAAAGTAAATTTCCACAAACGCCATACTCGTGAAGTTTCTGAATAATACCAAATCTCCATATCATATCAAATGCTTTACTTATGTTTAGAGACATAGCAACTAAATGTTGTCTACGCATAATTCCATTCTAGGTGTCTTTTGTAAATGAGTTTACAATATCTTGCATACCTTTACCACGTCTAGAATCAAATTGTTTACTATCGAGATAGATATGTTTAGTTAAGAACCAAGTTAGTCGGTTATTTATAAGTTTCTCATATATTTTAGCTAGGTGACAAGTTAGCGAAATTGGTCGATAATTAGTTATATACTCTACTGGTTTATTGCTCTTTATTAATGGTTTTTCTTATTATTATTTTTTATTGTTATTTGTTGTAATAAAAATTATTAATTATTGCAATCGCAACGTCACTGATCCGAATCGATTATTATTTAAAAATATCAATCGAACTAGACCTGCTTTTCATTGTTTTTGTTTGAATTCAAATGTAGCACCCTAGTATATGTTTTTATTTAATACCCAGAAGGGGAGAGGGGTTTATACCTTGTTTTTTTTATCATGGTGTTATAGTAACAGGTTATTGACGGGGTATAATGTCCGGAAGGTTTTTGGTACAGCAGTAATCGTCCTAGGACTATAAATAAATATAAATTGTACGTCTTCTTTGACTAAATTAAAAGAGTTCACATTGTTTATCTATTTATACCAAACTAAATTAAAGCGTTTATTTGTAAAGCTTCCCAATATGGGTGTATCGTATAATTAAAAAGATGCGGTAGAGTTTTGAAACAATTAAAGTTGAATTTAAGCTTGATACACACAATTAGCATAAATTATCGTAGCAATGAGGTCGGCAATAAAGTTGCAAATGATCATGCAGCAAAATATTCCCTCGTTAATTTTCAATTTGTGCAAACCAGTTTATTCTACAGAGATGTGTTGTCAAACGCATTTATGATTTCTATTTATTTTATCCAGTGATTCCACTCCACAGCTATCCCCAAACCATTAGTTTTTTTGCCAGAATTTTAACGATGCGGGTGCATGGAAATATTGACCCATGGATATATCATTTCAAATAAAATTATGATGTACGGATGCATAGGAATTTTGTTTGTTTTCTGACAAACTTTATTAAAGTCTGATTCATAAATGAAATTTAGTTTTATGTTTCTATTTTACGTTTTAGTTTTAGCAACGTTGTTTTAATGTTGTACTTATGCAGCTATTCATGCTTTAATATTCTGTTTCGGTTTTACCCTTAGTTTTAGTTTTAATGCACACAAGTTTACCAACTCGAAACTTATGTATTATACTTAAGAATAGACAGAGGAAATGCGTGTAAAATGATGTAGTTTGGCTTTGTTTAGTATATTCGTTAATATCAATAGTTTACAATGTTTATATCGTATGAGTGTAAGTATTTGAAAACGTAATGTAAAATAAAATTAAAGAGTAAAGGAAAAAAATTTAAAGACATTAAAACTGAGAATAACATTTTAGTGTGTAATCTTTCATGAAAGTTTTAACGTACACGGAAGAACGTATCAATTTTTTTGAGCCCAAATACTTTCTCATACTATTTTTGATGTATTTATTGTGTTTAAGTAAAAAAACTTTATTAGTTTTTTTGGAAACAGCAATTGAATTTTCAATTGTTGTTGACTACCGGTTTGTAATTAATAATGTTTATTGTAAGAAAATATATAAAAATAAATAATTTTATCACAAAGGTGGAAAGGGGTGCAAAGCTTGTTTGCCTCCTCGTGGTGGCCTGGATAACGCTAAATGAACTAGTACAAATCGGCGACCAGACAATCCTCGAGATCTCCATCATTACAATAACTCCAGTTGGACAAAGACAGTTCTACTATACCATATTCGAAGCCGCCTTCTCGACCAAGTCAGCCTCTTCAAATGTAGCACCGACCCCATTACAACGAACGTCAATTTAAAATTCGACCTCGCCCTACAACTTATATTATTTATCATTTGATACCAACGTTTAAATTTTGTGATGAATGTATGCCATACGCTAAATAAAAATAAGTAAATAAATTTTACCACAGAGATAATTTTTTACTAAAACCTACAATTAAAATGCCCTTTGTGAATGTAGCTTGAAAATAATATTAAAATATTAAACGACACTAAAACTAACTTCATTTATGATTAAGAGTTTGTTTTTATAAGAACCATATTCTCAGATTACTGCCTATAAGCCTCTAATAGGATTTTACAGCTTGTAGTAGGTTTAAGGCTCAAAAGAACACTGAAAATGATATTGTTATATTTTAATTTGAATTAAAGTAATACTAATTTAGATGCAGAATATAATAATCTGCAAAATTCACTGAATCAAAATTAGCGAGTTCATTGAATGCTGTGTTTTTGCTGCCCGAATTATCCACTAAAGTGGAAGCTGTTTCCTGTTTCCAGGATCGAACAAAACAGAGTATTGAGGGCACAACCGACACAACGTTGACAACTGGCCGTGCAGGCTTTAGGTATAGTACAGACTATAGATAAAGTTTATTTAGATTATTCCAATTATTTCATTGTATGTTGTGAACTTAATGCCTACATAAGCGTAATGAAATATTTAAACTCGATTTTAAGTATTGTACACAAATTATCTAAATACACATGTTCGATCTTGCTCGTCTTACAAATGCTAGGTACATACATATTTTTTCTATTTCGATATTTTTATGAGTCTACAAAAGCACTGTTAATCAGAGAAAACACGTCGTTTAGAAGATCAATAGAACACCTATATAGGTAACTATGGTTTGTTTGATAGATTGTGTTAATGTAAACAATCACACTAAATTCACAACACTGTCAAAATGTAAAATTTCAGTTGTTGACATTTTGATATGTTATATTTTAAGCTAAAACACGACAGGGGGTTTTGCGGGGAGTAAAATTTGATTTATTTCTTCGAAAAACCTTATAGCAGAGATGTTAGGTACTATCTATTTTTTGGCAAACTTTATTTCGTTTTCAAAGGGCCTAAAATTACCTCAAAAAAACTAGGTATTAAAAAACATGTATCATAAGGCTTATTAACGCACTTGTTTTTTGTAAAACTTGGTCTCGTACGTTAACAGATTGCCGTATGATATTTTGTTGTGTATTTTAATGTTCTATTCTTATTTCAACAATTCATATTGAAAACACAGGAACAAATATTTTATTTTATTCTTTGATTTGCAGTATTCTACTAAAATAAATAAATAAATAAATAAATAAATAAATAAATAAATAAATAAATAAATAAATAAATAAATAAATAAATAAATAAATAAATAAATAAATAAATAAATAAATAAATAAATAAATAAATAAATAAATAAATAAATAAATAAATAAATAAATAAATAAATAAATAAATAAATAAATAAATAAATAAATAAATAAATATGCCGTCACAGCTTATTACCCAATTCTAATTGTACTAATTTGGTTTTCTTTGTAGGACATTCAAAGCTATCGTGTGGAGGGCACCACAGACATAAATTTTAAGCGATTTTAAAATAAATCATTTTCAAGTTTTATGCGATCGAATCGTACCTTGACCGTCTGAATTACAAGTTCATGTGTTCAGGATCATATAACGCGCTCTGATAGTTCATAATATTATTATACATATGACTAAAGTGTGATATTTTGTATTAACTGTCAGCAAGTCCTTGACACATTGTGAGAACGTTATTAGTGACGTTATCCCAACGGAATCTCCTCGGATAAATTCAACTATACAAGTGTGTCAAATAACTTGTTCAACATGGGGATCTCGAGAACTACAGGGATACGAGGTCGGTTAACACCTACACTGCGTTGTGGGACATTTAGTCCCTAAACACTTAAACACATATTTTAAATTTTCATCTAGCCATTTGTATGTATAGGAAATAACGTTTGAAAGTTGCGGACTATACAGGTTCAGGTGTATTTGAGTCCTAATCATCTACTGGGTAAATATTAAAAAACGAATCCTGCTTAAAACTCCATATCTCCAGAATGCATTGAGATATCGATTTTAAATTTTTATCTTTTGTAGACAAAGGATCTCTAAGTCAGATTTACATAAGTGAGGTGCCATTATTAGATGAAAACTCGAGATAATTGGACAAAACTTTGAAAATTAATGGGTCTATTCTTAACCAATCAGTAAGTCTTCAGACTCGTAAATCTGTAAATTATGAACAAAATTGCAACGAAAGCTGGCTCTCATGTATACTTTTATAATAAGCAACAAAAATAGATGGTTTTTGGTCAGATTTTTACAGATTTACTGATCAATAAAACTTACAGATTTGTTCAGAATTTGCCTATAGATATATTAAAATCTACAATTGTATTTTTTATTTGTTTCATTACCACAAACTATTGTTTTGGCTCCAATATTGTTGCATTTTTGCTGATTGAAACAAATGAACATAAAAAATAATTTATACACCATTGAAAAGCAAAAATTATTTTCTACACTCGATACACAATATACTATTTTTCCAACGGTGTAACTTTCTACTATGGTGCCCATAATATAAAAACTATAACATTGGCATCGGAATTCGAAATCCAAAAGTAATAAGTGATAAAATTAGGCATCACCATTAGAAAGTGCATAAAAGTTCAAACCAAACCCAGTATGAATTCATACTTCATTGAAAGTTATTTGCAAAAATTAAATTAAATTTTGCTTATATCCGATGATCTATGTATGTACATATTTTTTTCTTTAATTTAACCAACCTCGAATCTCTTATAATTCTCAAAATCCCCATGCAGGGAACGTTATTTGGGACACCTGTATACAGTTTTAGCTTATCTTCTATCTTCTTTATTCAGAAGTACCACACCCAATTTTCTTTTTGTCCTAAGGCCTGTGTTTTGTTTTCCTCTCGTCATATGTGACTGTATACGTGCTTCACATGCAAGCACATATGTAGTGGGATGATTCTGCATAAACGTGATATATTTGTGTTGTTCCCTGGCGGCTTGCCGCCGCCTCCATATAAATCCGCTGTTTATAAGATTGTGCTCAGATTCCACACAACTTACACTCTTGCAACAAAACATATAAGTATTATACGATCAAGATTTTATTCGCATATTGATACCGTCAGATTTTGTTGTTTATTGAGAGATTTAAATCTGTTTTACCTAGAATTGGATAAAATAAAACCGACTTGCAAGAGGTGTGAATTATATGAAAACCACGTTCACGTTGCACAAATATAATAGATAAACTATCTTTCAAAGTAAACTTTAAACAAATTGTTCATGATAAACGAATTTATTACCAGTTGCTCATCATCGAGGAGTGTTAAAATAACAATTTATTTTTAAATTCTATTATTGTATTGTAAATTTACTTTATTTGTTATTCACTTGTAAACTTCATTTATTAAAACCGCCTACAACTTTTGAAAATTAATCTTTACTAGTTACTAATTTTGTATTATTGACAGCTAACTTGTAAAAATTTTACAAGTAACCACATTAGTAACGTTGTTAACATATGAAAATTGTGTTTTGTGTTTTGTTACTGTCATACCATATATATTAAAAATAAGTGTCAAATTGATAATTATGATTTATGGTTATAGTTTTATTTGTTTCTGGAGTTCTATTTTAAAATTATAATATTCATTTAAAACTATTTTGATATTGATTACTGCTCAGTTGGTAATGTATTAATATTAAGTAAGAAAAAAAAATGGCGATGGCGAATACAGTTTTTATTATAGTTTATTTGTTATATGTTAAAAATAACCGTAGGCTCTCTGTTCCAGAAGGACGGAGAGCAGCATACTTTCGGCATAAAACACAAGGTTGAAAACTACAATCATCATCTGTTATGGTAAACCTCCTCGTTGTCAATTTTTTTGTATTTCTTAAAGTAACAACAATGTATTTTCCAGTATCCTCTACATCATTAAGAAGTTAATGATAGAAGCTCGCCACACCGACACGCACCAAAACTTCCAAATATTGTAATTATTTTAAAAGGAACCATTGGTTGTCTGGAGCTTCCACAAGAAATGTATCAACTTGCTCTTTAGTTAAAACCTGTTGAAATATTATCCTTGTTACACTGATTTTTAATATCCACGGCCATTCATGATTAAAGTCATGACAGTTACTTTTAACTACTGTTTTATATTTTTGATGAGTTGTTATTATTCTGTCAAATGAACAGGCTGTCTGTAAAAGCTGGAAATATATTTAATTAAAAGTGTTTAAACTACGCTCTGCATTTTTATTGTGTTTTTCCAAAAAAAACCTTAGCCTTTTTTGTACATACCGTTTACTTCTTCTCTTCAAAAACACAATTACCTTATCAAATCTACAAATAATGATAAATAAAAATATAGTTCTGTAACTGCGAAATTCAATATTTTCTCTAACTTCGAGAATGCTTAAACCATTTTGACCAAAAGGAATTAGGGCAAAATTTCTTGGACAGTTGGTTGATGTAAGCTAGTTGTGCGTCCTCATTTACACCGATTACGCGGTTTCTTTCTCGCCATTGTTTCAAATCGGCGTATTCAGCAATATAAACCGTTTTACCTGGCTTATAATGTAAAATACTATTACATAAGTTAAACGTCACACTATTTTGAACAGGAACTGAAATCTATATCACATAATTTTAAATATAGCGTCAAAAACCAGTATGCATTTTGACAACAAACTAATAATTTCTTGTCGCAAAATTTGCATTTCCCCTTATCCATCAATGGTCATTGATGAATATCGAACAACTTGAACAACTTGTTTCCAATATTTGTGGAGAGGGTACATAAGTTAAAAAAGTTTGATAAGAATATTATATTATTATATTATATATATATATATATATATATATATATATATATATATATATATATATATATATATATATATATATATATATATATATACATATAATAAATATTAGCATTTAATTACCTGGTTAAATTATTTATAAATATAAATACGGAAATGCAAGAAAATTGACGAAATTTGATTAAAATCTAATGGACAGAAAGTTTTATTTTCGATGTGATGTGCGATAATAAAATTTTACAATCCATGATTGGCTATTTGAATTAATCAGTTATTTCGTTTAATCGATTAGCAAAAGTACAATAAAATTAACGATTATTTAATCGATTATGGATCATTGATATGAATTGACCCCGTATTGTGCATAATGAGACACCTGCTCATATAGATTTTAGTTATTTTGCAAAATCGATAAAAAATAATCATTTTTTAAATAATGTGAATTTATATGCATAATGGTTTGTAATTTACTGTTTCATTAGCGTAAATTATAATTTTAAATAGAAAATTCTTATCCGTTTTCTAGATACTTTAATTTAAAATTGTAATTTTCGTTAATTAAAGAGTGAATATAAAATAATATATTTTATTTTCATCTTGATGTTAACATTAATGTCATATTACAGTACTCAGTATGAGAACAAAGAGATAGTCACAAAATATTTGCAGCCCATATTAAATTTCTAAATCCCTACACTCTAGGTGCCTACTACACTGCAACATGTGCACTTAATGCAGCTAAAAACAAAATTTTAGTGTTTAATTTTATTTGTCAACACATAGTAAATAGACATGAATGTAGAAATAAATGTACATTATAAAGTATATCATAAATATATACGAGTTTTATAAAACAAAATTAATTCAAAAACAAACGAATTTAAAACAAAATATGACAATATGATACTCTAATATACACAACATCTGTAACATGCATGAAACAAAAACACGAATATATGCAGCATATTGTGAGTATATAAAATATGTATTATGTTTCAAACATAGTATTCGTCATTATAAATAATTCGGAACGGCTCTATCCAGCTTTTATAACGTCAACACCGTTCAAAGCACCACATTACTAAAATTCAAATATGTAAATGAAAGCGTTCATTTTATTTTCATGTAAAAATAAAATAATAGGTAGGCACTTCAGCCCGTAAAAACAGGATTATGGTAGATCTATTTATTTTCCACATTTTAAATGAATTATATAATGAAATGTTATACTTTCCGCCCAACTACAACCAGTATACACAGAGTAATATTTTAGTTGTGTTGTTATCATTATTGATTACACTTTATTTAAACTGTTTTAAAGTTAAACGAATTGTTTTTCAATTTGTTCTACTTATAACGAATACCTAATGAATAATTTGTTTATTCATATAAATTTAAATTATTTCAAAAACGTATACTTTTTAAATTAATATGCAATAAACTTAAATGAAAATTAAAACAAATGGTACATTTTCAACAATTTATATTCATTAATATTAAATTTAATTTGTAATACAAAATATTGGAAATGTATTTAAAAGCTAATGCAATTCTACGCCTTCGCGACTAGAATGTAAGGTTGCGGGTTGAAGTATATCCGTAATGAATAGTAAAGTTATGTGTCGAATAGTTTAATTTTACATAAAGTCAAGATTAGAGCTTTTGTTTGCAGATACCGTGTGCTTCTTAGAAGGACTGTCCGTTAGTAGGTCAGTAACTAGAAGCTGTCTCGAATTTTGTGGATGAGATAAGCTGGTATATTGAGGTTCTGAGAGTTACTGATTTCTTCCCTTAAACTGAGCCTGGTATTTATGTGCAAAATGAAATAACCAATTAATTTTTACTATGTGTAAGGCTCTTTCAGCATAGTGTGATTTTATTATTCATTCTAAAAGCTATGGTTTTTACTAATTTTTATTAATGTTTGTCATTTATTACTTAACTAGAATATATGGGCGATAATACATGCAATAATCTAATATATACAATTCACTTTCCTTTTTGACCTGTTATCGGCGTCTTTTCCCACACACGCAACTTTGTCAGCGACGGACTGGCCCTCTACGACGCGTTCCCCTAAGTGGGATAAAATACACATTGTCATTCCAATTTACAACAATTATCACAGGCGTGCATTATCATCTAATAAGATAGACAGGAGGGGGGCAGGAATAAGGTTGCTCCCAAGTCCCAGACTTGGGCAGGTGCCCCGCATATTAAATGCAGCCTAACACCTTGTGGTTTCCGGTACCCCTATCCGCAAAAGTATACACCCAGTGCATTGACGAATTGCTGGAATACGGCTCTCGTGAATAATCATTTCTGAGCCACTAGCGGTACCGTAGCCACATACGCATGTCCCAGACATGTTGAGCTCCCAGAGCTCTGACCTCCCAGAGGTCAATGGGTCCCAGACCCATAATGAGAGTTTAGCTTACGATCACACGAGTGTAGGTCCCAGACCTATCATGATAAACCCCAGGTTTATTCTTAACGTCCCAGACGTTATCGTGGATCTCAGCCTCTCATGTGCATGTCCCAGACATGTGAGTTCCCAGAACTCGACCTCCCAGAGGTCAATGGGTCCCAGACCCGTTATGAGAGTTTAGCTTACGATCACACGTTTATAGGTCCCAGACCTATCATGATAAACCCCAGGTTTATCCTTAACGTCCCAGACGTTATCGTGTGTCTCAGCCTCTCATTTGGTGTCGTCACACCTCGAAGCATAAAGCTCCATGGACCCAGAGTTGTCCGAGACAACTCTTCGGATAGTTAATTAGGAAACTACTACGTTTGCGGCCACAAACAAATAATACAAACGTATACTTCACATATACCATGCATATCAAATACACAAGCAGTGTATATCATATCAATCAAGCATTTGGTGATCCACACCAAACTATACCTGTATAATAATTAGAATGACAGTGAGTTCTACCACTCACCTATAATTACTGCAAGCAGCTAATCTTTTCTTATGGACACTTTCACAGTTTCACACACATCCATATAGCACTGCTAGCACACAACGACTAACTAGCCTGACCATGCAAGGGTCGGGGGTTGTTATTGTGTTTAAGAATGTCAAGTGCTTTTGCCTTAAGCCAGCGCTTCTAAACCAGTGGCGCCCAGTCGAAAAGTGAATCTTACAATTCTAATATATTCTTTTTCTTTCAGCAAAGAAAACAATATTGTAGATCGATGTAAAAAATACTTGAGCTTAATTTTGCGAATTAACCAATTAGCTAGTATGAATTAGTTTATATAGTCAGATGATCGCATTGCACTTTTATTTAGTTTCTCTGAGCTAAGATCATAACCTTTTACTAAATATTAGTAGCACTACTTACTAATAAATTATTTGCGCTCATAAAGTAAAAATAGTGCAAGTATACCTTAGTAGTACCTAATAAAAGAGAAATTTAGTAGTGATAATTAGTACCACCAAAGTGTAATTTAACTACTATTACCTGTCATTCAAAAGATTGTAGTGATAATATATAATGGATACAGATACGTGAGATGCGTGAATTAAAAGAAAATCACTTGCCATTGCCAAAGAAAATATATAGAAATAGGAAAAATCCATTAGAAAAACTTAAAGAAAATTAATGTAGGGCCGGTATTTTCATTTGTGAATAAAGGTTTAGATAAATTTTTCCTTCAGATAAATGTTTTTCTTCTTTTCACTTGCAGATAAATTTATTCGAAAGAATAAAAAATCTTATTCGCGAAATAAATTATTCGGTACTTGGGTAGCGAAAAACCGTTTATTCGTAAATACATTACATTTGCACATAATGCAGATTTATTAAGAAAATGGATATATTAAATAATTTTGATGATTATGAAGATATTTTGTTCAATGAATAAATAATGTGAGATATCGATTACACATCATCAGACAGCGACATAACCACATACATGAAGGAAATTTTTGACAGATTTCGATTATGAAAACAAGATAATATAAATTTGACTTTTCTATTTACTATTAGGATACATTATATGATATAATTTTATTATACATTCTCAAAAAAATTCACACAGTGATACTCCCGCATTGTTTTGTTATTCCAAATTACTGTCTTCTAAATATTTGAAAAATATATACTTTTTCTATTGTTCTTTCAACCATATGTACTAATAATGTAGGTAAATAATAAATTAAGAACTAAATAATACATACATCAATATCTGAACTATGTATTATTGTGTAAATTATATTTTACTAAAAAGTATGACAATTTTTCAAAAATTTTGTCGTTCTGAAAAGAGCTGTAATTTGCAAACTGTGTAAAACCATTACAAACGTTTGCATTCTGCATGTACCAAATTTCCATCATTGCAACAAAGTGATCTAATAACAGAAACATTCTATATGTTCCTAAAATTTACGGCAATGGAGCAATTAACACTTTTATAGACAAAACATAAAACTTGAAACAATCACATTGTATATACCTCAACTACAAATTATCTAAACCTAAACACTTCTACATATAACTACCTTACTCTACTAAATCGAAGTTATTGAAATATTAAAGATGATGTATTTTTGCATCAAACTTTGCTACGCTGCAAGTATTAATATTCCACTAGCATTATAAGCAGAAATTTCATTGAATTGATTGTAATCTAATTTTAATCAGTTTATTTTAATAACACAGAGGTACTTTAGCAGCAGTTAACAAATATTACTCTGTGCATGAATAGTTTAGAAGGCATTTATAAATAGTAAACTCTTTTCAGTGGTTGTGGCCCACTAACCTGTAATATTAAGCGTAAAAAGTTATGCTTTAAATACATAAAAGATGAGGGAAATTGTGTATTAGAACCCTATATAACTCAGGTTCAAACCTTGTGCTTTCAATATATTAATGGTTAAGTTAATTTAACTTTTCAGTAATTCTAAAAATTTCCTGTGCAGTTTAATAACAGAGAACTAAATGTGTCATTTTAAAAAAATAATATGTAGTTAAAACTTAAACACGAGTACTGTTTTAATTTTAAAATTTTATTAATTGGCTTGTATTCTACTCGTGTATTTTTTTGAAGATTTACTTAAACTCAAAATATTAGTTTTATGGTCAGTTTTATAATCGGCAGATAAGTTTACTTCCAAAGTATATAAAATTTATTCCTTCAAATGACAGTCGAAGTTTTGACAGTAATATATGTCATACGAATAAAACTGATTCGAATTTATTCTCCTCCTTCTAAAATCTGGAGTTAGAGAGGTAAAGCCATTATTTTACCAAATAACTTTGCCTTCACTTTAAATTCTATATTTAATTTTTTTGAGCGTTACTAAAATATATACAACAATCTGTAGGAGCCCTTATATGAAAACATTTGAGGAGAAATAAAAAAATTAAAACTCGTCAATGTCTCATGGGGCAAGTAAGAACTGAATAACGTCGTATAGCAGAAAACGGACCACTTAAGCTATGTAAATTGTTGTAGAAATAAGTAAATTTATAGATAGTATACTTGCCTTGAACCACAGTATCGCCTATTAATTTTTTTTCTGAAAACATGTGACACATAGTTATTATAAAATTTATATATACATAAATGTCCAATGCCAAATTTTATTTTACTTAAAACAGGCTTTAATGGTAGTTGTTGAAAACAAATTTGTACATTATTCGAAAGTAAATCGCGGAAATTACCAAGTTCGACCAACAGCTGAAGGGCTAAACACTTCGCTTGTTGATAAAATAATGTCCATTCATTTCATTATTTACTAGCCGAAGAAACCGAGTAAAAATGAATAAATTTTTATACAAAGCAACAACACGGTCGCACCAGGTCTGTTGCGAAAAAGCACGGCCGCAATTCAGCGCAACCGTGTTGCAGTCACAGTACATTCGAGTATCATATTTACTCAGGAAATTACGAGTATAATATAATATATATATATATATATATATATATATATATATATATATATATATATATATATATATACTGGGTGTCCCAGGACGAGCTTACGCTATCGTTATTTTAAAAACTATTCAATATTATTTTACGAAATTTGGTATCTACGGTTTTTCCGACATACCAATTTCAGCTAAAATATTTTAAAAACAGCAGCACTGCCAGTTTAACCGGAAGTAGACCCTATCTTTCTTATTTTAAATGTAATACTATATTTTTTACTTTACCATTGAATTCAGCGGAAAAATTTACATACAAAATAATTAAAATATTTTAATTTTCTGCAAGAACGGTCACTTCTTGATCACTCGGTATCTCCAGAATGGAATAGAATTTGTATAATCTTTAAACACACAGTTTTATAAAGAAATCTTTTTTCACACTAATATATATCAATAATCGACAATTTTTGAAAAATGTAGTTTGTACATCAACGTGAAGTTGAAAACAAGTTTTTTCAATAGAATACCCAATTTTTTATTATTTAAAAGCATTCTTCGTTGAAAAATAGGGGTAGAAAATATGTTAATTGCATTTATTGACATTAGTTATTAAATTTAATTTAAGTAGGCCATGGTGGAAACAGAAGAAAATTTGTTTAGTACATATTTATTATTTTTGACATTAATGAATTTTTATGAACTACCATCATAATAGATGCAAAATACGAAGTAAACAGAAATATAAAATATAACATAAAGCTAAAACAAAATGTTCATAGCCAACTAAGCTAGACTTATGAACAAATACTAACAAATGTAATTTACATATTTTCAATTTTACCAAATTGTATCAACTTTTAACATGACATACTACACAAACTACCCCTATTTTTTAACGAAGAATTCATTTAAATAATAAAAAATTCCATGTGACCGGCTCATTACCTTCCGTGAGTTATATGTATTTTCTACAAATTCCATACAGAAAGTTGCTTGCAAAAGATTCTAAATTTCTTGTACATTACCTTTCGACAGTTGTATGTATTTTATACAATTCCGTACAGAAAGTTTCGAGTAAAAGATCCTATATTTCGATATATCATATGATGAAGATCTTATGTTCATTTTGGTCTCAGACAGTTGAGTTCAGAAATAATTAATAAAGAATATTAAGTAACTAGGAACTAGGGCTACTTTTACAATCCTTAAATAAACCTCGTATAACGCTATACCAGGTATAAGATTGAAAAATTTATTTTAAAAACTTCGGATAGACCTCAGATATAATAAACTATGGAATAAACACCAGTATTTCTTATCCCATGGAAATCAGTCATATAAACGTCGGAAAACTTTATCTCTGGTTCTTATGGTCACTACGTAAACACAAACTATGTGATGTTAATTATACTATGTTCCGTAAGTCATCCAAAAAAATCTGATGTGGCCAACATTACTTTCCGTCAGTTCTACATATTTTGTACAAATTTCATTCAGCTAGTTCCTTGCAAAAAATTCTATTTCTTGTTCATTATCTTTTGTATGTATTTTATACAAATTCCATACTGAAAATTTCTAGTAAAAGATCTTATATTTCCAGAAAATTATAACACAAACACACTATGTCAATTTCACTTGACACTGATATCTTTCAATCAGAATTTTCTTAATATAGTAGCTGTTTCTAGCATAGCTGGCTAATTTATGAAATTTAATTTCTTCATAATTTTGTAACTATATCCATTTAATATGAAGTATAAAATACAGTCAACTCGTATAGAGAATACAATGATCTTTAATATTTATAATAACATTAAATATGAAAAAATATATATTTAAATCGTTTTTTCAAGAAATACTGTTAAAATCTTCAAATGAGGGTACTTTCGGTTGACCAATTATAACCAAAATCTAATCAGCTCTTCATATGGATACAACGAAAAGAAATATGTAAAAATTATTATTTTTAGAATTGTAGTGTTAGAGTTATCGAAGACGTGACACACACACATATACACATACACACACATATGTACATACATATATACATACATACAAACAAACATACAGACATCATCGTAAAAATAGTAAAATCGTATATTAGGGACCTTAAAACGTGCTTATTCATTAAAAACTCATTACCGAATTTTTTGATTAAAGACAACACATTCCTTACCTAAAAGTGACGGATTTTTGAATTTTCTGAACTTCAACTTTACGTTGACGTAGAAATTACAATTATCAAAAATAGTCAATTATTAATTTGTATTATTATAACCACAAGCCTTATTTATGAAAATGTTTTTACAGATTATAAAAATTCCATTCCATTCTCGAGATATAGAGTGATAAAAAGCGACCGTATTTAGAGAAAAAATAAAAAAGTCGAATTACGCCGGAAGTGACTAAACACGAGTAATATTTTTTTATGGTTTCATATGTAAAATTATCTGCTGAGTTCAACGATGAATAAAAAATATAGCATTTAAATTAAGAAAGTTAGGGCCTGCTTACAGTTAAACCGGCAATACTACCGCTTTGATAATATAGTAGTTGAAACGGGCATATCGGAGAACTAGATACCAAATTTCGTAAAATAATATTCAATAGTTTTTAAAATAATGATACCGTAAGCTTGTCCTGGAACACCTGTATATATATATATATATATATATATATATATATATATATATATATATATATATATATATATATATATATATATATATATAT
The DNA here is from genome assembly GCA_963082715.1 of Harpalus rubripes. NCBI lineage: Eukaryota > Metazoa > Arthropoda > Insecta > Coleoptera > Carabidae > Harpalus > Harpalus rubripes. Next base: position 21,477,182 of record OY720454.1, on the reverse strand, counting down.
ATATATATGTACATATATTATCTACAAGTGGAAGGTTTAACACACGAGATGTAAATCCAAGTGCGCTAATTTCCGTGGAGTGGATAAAATATTATTACTTTTTTTTAGTGGGATACAAAATATTTATCAACACCTACATTTGAATCCTGAATATTAAGTTACTGTGATTAAATAAATTATAATCATGCTCATCACTAAAGTTTTGCTTTAGTAAGAATATTTCAATAGGTAAAGCGTCACTTTTAAAGTATATGTATGTTAAAAAATAATTTACTAACTACGACTATACAACTCACTGGAAGATAAACAAATCAGATAGCTCAATTTTTCTTAGTTAAACTGTATAATATCGGTTGTTAGCATTGCTAGGTTGTGTTTCGCGAAACACAACAACTCGTAGGGTTTCGGTCTATAAGTGAACAAATAATATGTTTGACATTTTGAAAAATTATGGTTGGTTGATTCGTTGTATAGTTTTGTCTTAATATATAAAACTTGAGCTTCGAAAATCATCTAAATATACAGTTTGCGCACTCGATGTGTTACCTGAACACACGTCTCGTCCTCGTCCTCTCAACTGTATTCTCGATTTTTTTCGAACCTCTTGTTGTATAGCTTTTGAATATAACTTGGTAAATATATTCATTGTAGATATATAAGTAGACAAAAAATTACATGGTTTGAAGAAACTGAACAACATACTTCAAAATTTTTTTAAATAATTTACTCGGTAATATGTTAGAACAGTTATCGTCGAATGTATCACACTTTTTAAGTACATCATTTATGCGAAAGTTCCGTCATAACTTTATTATAAAACAGGTATGTAATAATCAATAAAAAAATTCTAACCTACAACACTTTCATTTTATAAATCTACTGAATACCTTTTATATCATGTCCGCTATTTTGCTTCTCTAACATTATACATTTGTAGTGTCATTAGGTCACGGTTTTTCAATTTCAAATTATATGCTATATGCGTACTGCTGCACAAAATAAAAATCTCATATTTATCTTTTCGTGTGCGCTGTGAAATAATTTTCCAGATCCTTCACCAAATTTTTCTCCCTAATTGCAGGTCCTCTGCAGTATCATTTCTCACGTGCATAATCCCTTGTCCGAGAGTCGTTTGTTTCCCTTGTCCTCATTCTGAACAGTGGAGCATCGAACAGGAGGTGCATTCGCAGTCAACGCTGATGTTAGCATAAATGCTGAATCTCAATAGCATTATTTGTGGCTACAAACTTTAAATGTTGTAGAAATAATCGAGTCTATTGGATAGCGATAACCAAGGATTTATTGTATTGGTGTGGAGAGTTTTATTTAGGCACTAATTGAATTCTATGTAGCTAAACATGTACAGAACTAAACATCGTGCAAGTTTTCTTTGTGCAGTAGTTTTGTTTGGAACTAAAACAAATAGTGGAAGCAAAGTTGTCCACTTCTAGTAGTTGCCACCAAATTTCTTAGTCGTTTACACTGCACTTTTCTTTTAAAACAGCTGCACAACTATCATGCAGTTCTTGTTGTATAATAGAGCAAAAGATATAAATTCTCCACTAGTATATGTTGACAACTTGTAATTTAACAAAGCAAGCTCTTTGTTTACAAACTTTATAAGGACTCTATAGTTTATATATTAAATAGAATGATATACTGAGAAATTTATATTGATAATTACTTTTTAAATATATTGAAGCGAGCGCACGGCCTCCGCGCTGAACGAGCGAGTTTAAACATGCCGGTGACTATGTAACAACCCGCTAAAAATTTAATATTTAAAAATTAAATTAAAGATTAAGAGGAAATTATCTTCCAAGAGAGTGGCCCCCACTCTCGCATCAAATCTTTTATAAGGGATCTCCAGCGCTGAGAGCGAGAGACGCACAATCATTTCGACAATTAGTTGATTCACTTTTCAATATTTAGTTTCGTCATAAAGTCATAAAATTCAGTTTAGGAATTTTTAATAAATAATTTTAAATAAGTTTCAAGTGTCAGTCCTGCAAGAATAAGAATAAAAGAAGACTAAGAAGAAGAGAAATTAAAATTGTAAGTAAATTTAATATTTGTTTCTATTATTATTGTGTAACCAGTTTTAATTTTATTGTGTAAATAAAACTTAGTGTGTAAGGATAAACTCCTTTTATTCAATAAAACCCAGGGCTACGAACCCATACTTTCCCCTAAATTAATATGTTATTCTAAATTCAAAATTATAATTATCAGAAATAAATCAGCGTCTGATCTATTACATTTGCTGAGTTTCATTATAAATTGGTGACAACGGGTAGATTTTACCCCCATCGCTGATTCATTCATTATACAGATGCAGAAAAGCCTGGCATTGAAAAACAAAATAAAAAAATAATTTTAAATCAGTTCAAAACAGGATTAAGGAAAGAAATTATCGAAAAAATTGGTTTAACTCTTATGAGGGAAAAAGATTTAAATTTAGAAACAGCACAAGAAATAGCTAGTTTCGAGGAACAAAATCAAATACCTATTAAAAATAGGAACAAAAATTTTAATCGAGATTTTAATAATATAACATTGCAGTACGGCAAAAATCCAAATAAATATTGTAAAATTTGTAATAAAAATAATCATATAACAGATAATTGTTATTTTAAGAAAGGAGATAAAAAATTTAATAATAATAAACCAAATATCTCCAAATTCCATTGTACAAACTGTGGAAAAAATAACCACAATATTGAACGATGTTTTCTTTTAAAATCAGATACAAATTTTAAGTCTGAGAATCAAAAAATAAAATTTATCACCCTCCACCTCTACGGGTACTATACCTAAAGAGAGGAATTCAAAAAACGCGAATCGTCCTCCGTTCGAACCCCAGGACGGAGAGAAGAAAAATTAAAGTCTAATAAAGGGGTACCAATTTCAATTTCGCCCATTTTACAAAAAGAAGAACAAATATATTTAGATAATTATCATTTTGAAAATGTACCGTGTTTTATAAATTTATTCATAAATTCTAAATTATTAACACTCCTGGTAGATACAGGTTCTCCTATCACGATTATTTCAGAAGAAAATATTCAACAAAATTATTTCAAAGTAAGAAAGTCCTTAAATAGTAATTTTAATAGTGTAACGGGACATAAATTACCAATATTAGGCACTGCTAGAGTAGAAATTGGATTGAACAAAAACAAACTAAATTCGTATTTTGATGTATTAGTTTGTAGTAATAAATTATCTCTGGAAGCCGATGGTATCATTGGTAGAGATTTCTTAAATTATACGAAAGCAAAAATTTGTTTTGATAATTATGATATTATTATTTGGAATACAAAAATAAAAATGTTGTGCTTAGAACCTAATAATGAAAATCTTAATATTATCAAAGAAAAAATTTACACTATTTCAAATAATTCAAACCAGGAATGTGGAAATACAGAAAATAAAACAGGGGAAACAATAACAGAAACTAAATTGCAAGATGAAACATCACAAAATTTATTAGGGCGTATTAAAAATTTAGAAGCTAAATTAAACAATATAGATTCTCAGACAAATAAACAAATTGAAATTCAAATAAATAATGATCAAAATAATGATAAAAATTTAAAAAACTGCCTGCCCAATAAAAATCTTAATTTGAAAATTAAACCAAGTTTAGCTAATATAATAGTACAATTCATTATACTTATTGTACTTATGTTTCAATTTTTAATTGATAAAACTGTATCATTTGTTTATATCATACTAAATGAATGGTGTTATTCACGAAAGGCCAGATGCAGCTGTGAAAATAATTTAATGCTGAGTAAAACAACTAAACATTCTCATGCAAACATAAAGGCGTCTATAAGAGATAATGCTATCGGAATAAATGAATCCCATGAGAAAAACCTTGACGATAGTTCTAGAATGATAATTATAAACAAGAAAGATAATAATTGTTTAACAATAAAAAGTCGCGCTTTACCGCAGGATTTTTGTGAAAATACACACTTAGAAAGTGACCCTGTCAGTAAGCTGATGTCCTTTGGTATCGATCAACAAATCGGTATTTGTAATTTGTCACAAAGTTCGGTTGGTAGCGTAGACGAAAATGAAATTTTAAATAATAAAAGTGTTTCACAAGAAAACACAAATAATATAAATATTAATAATAAAGTCGTCCAAGGAAATTCAAATAATAATCAAATTAAAGAAAAAGACAATAAATATTCCGATATATTGCTATAAGAAAATTTAAAAATTCCTGCTCGGTGTGAAGCAGACTTTAAGTTTAAATTAAAGAAAAAAATAAATAATGAGAACATCCTAATAGAAGCGTATGAGCTACCGGTAAACGGTGTTTATGTAGCGAGCTGCGTGAGCAATATAAATAATTGCCAGGGCCGTATTATAAATTTAAATAATTTTGAAATAGAATTAAAATATAATACAATAATGGGCAGAGCAACAAATCAATTTCAAATTATAGAAAAATCTGAAGAAAATAATGTAAGCGGCTCATGGAAATGTCAACCTACGCCTACTCTAGATCGGCAGAGAAACATACTTTGTTTATATAAACATACTTTGTTTATACATCTTTAATTCTGCTGACGAGGAGTAGCTAGCTGATGATGACGTGAGCGAGCAGGACCGCCGTGGAAGGGCACTTAAGAACGATCACTCGTATAGAGAGGACGAATATTTCTTTTGTATTTTTGTTCATTATTCAATATACATATATATCATACATATATATCATATTTCACATGTAATCATATTAAATAAAAAGTTATAAAGTTTACATAGTCAGAAGTGGGATATTATCCATAAAAAACCCATAATTGTGAATAAGTGATAAAAATGGGCAAACATAAAATTGGGAAGAAAAGACGCTTGTCGTCCAGTTCATCGAGTTCTGATGAAAAGAGACGAAGAAAAAGGAGCAATGAATCACGAGAGAGGACACGGTCAGATACTCCCCCGGTGACTTCGCAAAATGCACAGGTGATAGAAGGAATGTTGAAGGAGATAGAAAAACTTAGAGAAATTGTAAGTACAGGCTCTTTTAATATTTCAAATAAAATACACGCCCCAAGTGCGGCGTATTTTAATACTGACCGTTTATTGTCGGAATTTAATCCGACTGATACAAATTTAACTGTAGTTGACTGGATAAATAAAGTAGATGAGTGTGCACGACTGTATCAGTGGGATGATATTACGACTGTGTACCTTGCGTTAGGTAAATTGAAAGGTACGGCTCGAATGTGGTATGAAGGGTTAAAATCAATTAAACATTCTTGGGCAGAATGGAAACAATTGTTATTAGAAACTTTTCCAGTGAAAGTTAATTTTGGAAAATTACTGTATCAGGCTGCAACGTACAGTACATCGGCTGGTCAAGACCTAAATGAGTATTGTTTTACAAAATTAACAAAATTTAATAAATTAAAACTAAATGTAAGCGACTTACAAATTGTGGATTTTGTGGTAGAAGGTATCAAAGACAGTCAGATAAAATTAGCGATAAGAGGAGCTAATTGTAAAAATTTTGTTGAATTAGTAGATTTTGTTAAAAATTTTCCTTCTACAAGTAATCGCTCTACGGGGCTAAGACAATTTGAACATAGTGGTCAGGGAGATATTAAGAAACATACGAGTAATAATTATCAGGGATCAACAATAAAATGTTTTCGTTGCAATGAATTCGGGCACAAGCGACAGAATTGTCCCAAATTTAACAAAAGCACAATTAAATGTTTTATCTGTAACAAATTCGGTCACACCAAAGATACTTGTCGGCAGAATAGTAATTCGGCTAATTTAAATACTGAAAAAAGAAATGTAAGATATCTTGGTAAAAATACTAATAGTAAATATATGAAAAATGCTAAAATAAATGGCATTACAGTTAAATGTTTTGTCGATATGGGCAGTGAGTGTACTTTGATAAAAAAAGTCTGTGGCAAATCAAATAAACTTAGAGATAAAGAAAACAGAAAATACTGTTGAGCTACGCGGGTTTAACGGCGGGCGTGTTTGTTCAGATTTGTTTTGTAAACACGACATAACTATTGATGGTGTGACCGTTGACACGGAAATAATTGTTGTTGATGACAATATTTTAGAAATGGACTTACTTATAGGACATACGTTCACTGAACACCCGGCAGTACAGATTTCAAAAAAATCAGATCATTTATTAATTACTACCTTATACCCACCCGAAGAATATAAACTTAGTAAAAGCTGCAAAATAAATTATGTTGATATGTATAATCGCACTCAGGATGAATTAAAAAACTGTGTGTATTATAAAATATCTTCTGGTAGGAAACCAGGTGAACTTTACCCAATTGAGAAGGTTCCAATACCGTTCCATACCTCTCATATCGACAATTTAGGCCCATTTATTAAAAGTAAAAAAGGTAATATGCAGTTACTTGCAATAGTAGATGGGTTTACAAAATTTTGCATTATTGAGCCTGTACGTAATACAAAATCTAAGTATGCAGTAAAAGCTATGAGAAATTTTATTGATATATTTGGGGTACCGAGGAGGATAATATCTGACCGTGGATGTGCGTTTGCGGCAAAAACATTTGAATCATTTTGTGATAAGAATGGTATTAAACAAATATTGAATGCCGTTGCGACTCCAAGGGCAAACGGCCAATGTGAACGATACAATAATCGTACGATAATAAGTTCACTTGCAGCATTAAATGCTGGTTGCGAAGATGATAAATGGGATACTCATGTAAAAGCTGTACAGAGGGGTCTAAAGTGTACCTTAAATCAGAGTATTGGAGCTTCGCCGTCGGGGGTTCTTTTTGGTAGTAAACCTAGGGAAGTAACTGATGCAATTCTATTGAATGAAATACAAGATAAGTTAAATCGTGCTGACTTACCAACGTTAAGAAAATTAGTAAAAGACAAAATTGATAAAAATCAAGTAAAACAGAAACGTCGATTCGATGCAAAGAGAGGTAAGGCGAAAAAGTATGTAGTGGGTGATCTGGTAATGATACTAAAGTTAGATCACCCGGCTACTCGTGAGAGTAGAAAACTTCTACCGAAGTACAAAGGGCCTTTCCGTATAACAAGAGGTCTAATTAATGATAGATACGAGGTAGAAAATTTAACAGGGAGTAGAAGATCGAATCGGACTACTGTAGTGGCTATTGATAAGTTGAAACCATGGGTTATACTGAGAGATGGGGTGAGTCAAGCATAGATTATTTGATTTGTGTAAAGTGTTCGAGGCATGAAAGTCTCATGTAAAACACTTGATAGTTTGATTTGTGTAAAGTGTTCGAGGCATGAAATACTCATGTAAAACACTTGATTGTTTGGTTTGTGTAAAGTGTTCGAGGCATGAAAGACTCATGTAAAACACTTGATTGTTTGATTTGTGTAAAGTGTTCGAGGCATGAAATACTCATGTAAAACACTTGATTGTTTGGTTTGTGTAAAGTGTTCGAGGCATGAAAGACTCATGTAAAACACTTGATTGTTTGATTTGTGTAAAGTGTTCGAGGCATGAAAGACTCATGTAAAATACTTGATTGTTTGATTTGTGTAAAGTGTTCGAGGCATGAAAGAGTCATGTAAAACACTTGGTTGTTTGATCAATGTAAAGTGTTCGAGACATGAATAACCATGTAAAACACTTGGAATACAATTTGCAGTTTGATTTGAGTAAAGTGTTCGAGACATGAATAGATCATGTAAAACGCTTGGTATGCAATTTGCTCTTTGATCTGTGTAAAGTGTTCGGGACATGAAAAACAAGTCATGTAAAGCACTTAAAGCAGAATCCATTCCTTGTGGTATGGATATTGTTTATATGTTACAGAATGCGTACCTGGATGAGGACATCCAGGAAAATCAGGATGGTCGAGTGTAAGCGGCTCATGGAAATGTCAACCTACGCCTACTCTAGATCGGCAGAGAAACATACTTTGTTTATATAAACATACTTTGTTTATACATCTTTAATTCTGCTGACGAGGAGTAGCTAGCTGATGATGACGTGAGCGAGCAGGACCGCCGTGGAAGGGCACTTAAGAACGATCACTCGTATAGAGAGGACGAATATTTCTTTTGTATTTTTGTTCATTATTCAATATACATATATATCATACATATATATCATATTTCACATGTAATCATATTAAATAAAAAGTTATAAAGTTTACAATAATAAAGACGAGGAAAATAATAAAAATGATTTTCTAATTAATAATATTCAACAAAATAAAAGTGATGTGTTTAAAGATATAGACGTTTCACATTTAGACGAAAGAAGTCAAAATTTATTATTTGAATTATTGGATAGATATAATGATATATTTATTGATGACAATTCTATTCTTACTAGTACTACAAAAATTAAACATAAAATTATAACAGAAAATGTTCCGCCAATCACAAAACGTCCTTATCGGGTACCGTATCATCAGAGACAAATTATTAAAGACGAAATTGATAGATTACTAAAAGCTAAAATTATAAGACCTTCAAATTCTCCATGGTCCGCTCCTGTTGTACTTATCACTAAAAGAACCGAATCAGGAGAAAACAAAGTAAGAATGTGCATTGATTATCGTGAATTAAATTCCATAACTAAAAAAGATTATTATCCTATTCCAAATTTAAATGAACAAATTGAACAATTTAATAATGCAAATTTATTTAGTGTGATAGATGTGACCGCAGCTTATCATCAAATAGATATGGATGAAAATGACAAAGAAAAGACTGCATTTTCAGTGCCAGATGGACATTATGAATATAATAAAATGCCTTTTGGATTATGCAATGCTCCAGCTACATTTCAAAGATTTATGAATTTTACCCTTTCTGGCTTAACTAACGAAATTTGTATGGTTTATCTTGATGATATAATAATTTTCAATTCTGCAGGTATTGAGGATCATATTACTAAATTAAGTTTGGTATTTGATAGATTAAAAGATGCAAATATTAAGTTAAAAGCTTCAAAATGTAAATTTATGATGAAAGAAGTAAATTATTTAGGACATATAATTTCTGAAGACGGAGTCAAGCCAGACCCAAACAAAATTGAATCTATTAAAGTATATCCTCTTCCAAAATGCGTAAAAGATGTTCGCGGATTTTTAGGATTAGTCGGTTGGTATAGAAAATTTATTCCAAATTTTCCGGAAATTGCAGAACCACCTACAAATTTAACTAAAAAGAATGTAAAATTTGAAATTACTCCAGAAGTTGAGCAGTCTGTTAATAAGTTAAAAGAAGCTATCACATCTGATTCAGTATTAATTTATCCAGATTATAATGAAACTTTTATTTTATCAACGGATGCTATCGGCGTAGGCTTAGGTGCAATTTTAAGTCAAGTTAGAGGAGGTTTTGAAAAGCCTATAGCTTATGCGAGTAGAAAGCTAAATAAAGCAGAAAAAAATTATAGTACAACAGAATTAGAATGTTTAGCAGTAGTGTTTGGAATTAAACAATTTCGATGTCATTTATATGGACGAAAATTTACAATTATTACGGACCACAGGTCATTAAAATGGCTTCTAAAATTAAAAGATTGTAATACCAGGTTGGCAAAATGGTCACTTTTATTAAGCGAATACGATTTTGATATAAAATACAGACCTGGACGAAAACATGGCAATGCGGACGCATTAAGCCGAATGTATGAGATAAATAATATATGTTCACAAAATTTCCAAGATTTTATTCGACAAATGCAAAATTATGATAATAAAAATATTTCAAATGTTATTATAAAACATGGCGACTTATTTTCAGCACCAGAAAATTTTTCATTTGTTCATTGTGTGTCAAAAGATTTTAAAATGAGTAAAGGAATTGCTAAAGTATTTAGAGAACGTTTTGGAGAAATAAATGAACTAAAACGGCAAAATAAAAATGTTGGCGAAGTAGCAACTTTAATTTTTCCGCAAAATTATATATTTTATTTAATTACTAAAAGTAAATATTATCAAAAACCTACTTACGAAATTGTTTTCCAGTGTTTATTAAATTTAAAAGAATTATGTTTAGGAAATAATATAGAAAATTTAGCTATGCCAAAAATTGCTTGTGGACTAGATTCTTTAAATTGGGACATTATATTGTCAATGATAAAATTTGTTTTTGAAAATTCTTTAATTAAAATTCACATTTACTTATTATTTGAGAATAATATTATTAATACTATTAATTCAACAGAAAATTTGGCATTACCTGTTTGGGATAAACAAATAATACAGAAAGAACAACAAATTGATGTTTTCTGTCAAAAGATTTTTAATCAAATTTTAAATAAAACCAATGATGATGACTCATATTTTTTGGACAGTGAAAATATTTTATATAAATTAAATAGTCACAATCAGAATGAACAGTTAGTAGTACCTAAATCACTAATTTTAAAAGTTCTACATTATTTTCATAATTTGCCATTTTCTGGACTTATGGGTCAGCAAAAAACTTATTCATTGATATGTACTAGGTTCTATTGGCCAAATATGAAAAATGATGTTTTAGAGTATGTATCTAAATGTCACTCTTGTAATAGCAGGAAAACAAGTCCACATTTGAAACATTCATTTATGCAGAAATTTTCTGAAATTTCCGAACCATTCGAAAGAACTTCTATGGATATAGTAGGACCATTTGTAACAACAAATAAAGGAAATAAATATTTATTAACTTTTCAAGATCATTTTTCAAGATATCCTGAAGCCATTCCTATTCCAAATCAAAAAGCGGAAACTATTGCTCGAGCGTTTGTAGATAATGTAATAACTCGTCATGGCACACCTAAACAATTAATATCAGATCAAGGTGTTAATTTTCTATCAGAAGTTATGAAAGAAACATGTAAATTGTTACAAATTGAAAAAATTCAGACAACCCCATATAGACCACAATCTAACGGTGTACTCGAACGGAGTCATCGAGTTCTAAAAGATATATTATCTCATTACATACAAAAATATCAACAAGATTGGGATGAGTGGATACCTTTAGTATTAATGGCTTATCGTACACATATTCATAGTTCTACAGGATATAGTCCTTATTATATTATACATGGTAGAGACCCAGTATTACCAATTGATGACTTTTTAAAACCAACTCGTGTAAAATACGATGTTGATCAAAATTATGTTTCGGAATTAGCGGCAAAATTATCTATTATATTTAATCATGTTAAGGAAAATTTGACTAAGTCAGGGGAATATAGAGCAAAAGAATATAATAAAAAAGCAAAAGATCGAAATATTTTGATCGGAGATTTAATATATTTACATAATCAACATACGAAATTGGGTTTGAATAAAAAACTTTCAAAATTCTGGGTAGGTCCATACAGAGTTATAGAAAGAAAAGGACCAGTAACATACAAAATTAGAAAAGTTGGGAAAAGAAAAGATTTAATTGTCCACGTAGATCGTTTAAAACATTATTATGGAAATCCAAATTTATATTTTTCTGATGAGCCAGATCAAAATCAAACTTCAAGCAATGAAGAAATTAATGAGGAGATAGATAACCCAGATAATCTTCACGAAAACAGTTTAAATTTGATGTTAATGTCAAATTATCAAAATTTTACACCCACTCTTTCCCCTACTGAAGAACCACAAGAATTACAACCAGTATCACAGCCCTTAAGGCGTTCTGAGAGGATCAGGAGACAACCTGATCGATTAAGATATTGAGCATAACGATCGGATACTATTTCTTTATGGATTTGTTGTGTTTGCTGTTGAGTAATGTAAAGGATTTTCTATAGTTTGTCGAGAAGTACAAGAGTCTCGTTTAGATGACGAATTCCTGGTTGCGCAATGGCAATCACATCAGGTTCATATTTTATATTATTGTACCATCCGATCGAGGATTTTTTTTAATATATCAATGAAGGCTCGTTTCCACTGGCTGAGTTACACCATTCGTTAAATTAATATGTACGAGTAGCTCAGCTGGTATCTTTTATTTAACTTAGTTGGGGAGGTTTCTGTCTCACCTTACGCCCTCTGGAAATTACGTCAAAATTAGTGAGCTTAACTGAGCCCCATTGGAATACGAGCGGGCATGGCCCTTTCACATGGAAGCCTTCTCAATGAAGGAGGCCTAAGTGTTAAAATTGACGTCATTTTACCTCTACAGAGAAAAGTGCACGTTTTTAAGTAGAATAAGTTAATATAAAAAGATATAAATTAATGTAAATCACTAACCTTTTGTTGACACCATCAAAGTTTATTCAGATCAATTAATTTAGTGAACTTAAATAAATAAAGAAATAAAAAAAAAGAAAAATGGGAAATTTTAAAAATACATGGTCTCAGCATAGGGTTCACCCCAATACTGTTAGCTTAAGTAATATTTAAGTATGTTACTGCTGATAAATATTTTTTAGGTAAAACCATGATTGCCAAAGCAATTATATTTTCAATCGTAATGACACTGTCCTGGGGTTTTATAGCATATGACTGTGAAGGACCTATACTAAACATGACCACCATATCCCTGAAAGATGTAAAAGAATGTCCTCAGCCTGATTCTGACTATAAGAGCGAACAAGTCCAAACTAAGGTCATCCAAAGGAATGAAGTAAAATTAGTACCAGTTCAAACTTGTCTGGTGGAAATTACAAGAATTATATATCATTGTGGAATGCATAGTCATACATCCGCCGTCACAAATGGAATAGCAAGCTATGTTCAGAAAATTGGAGCCGAAGAATGTAAAAATCTTCATAGAACTAAAACATTACAAATTTATCAACAAATAATTGGAGGAATAAACATGAATGGCACAACTTCTGTCTCATTAGTAGCCTATGGTAGTTTGAAATCAGATGGCACATGTGCAGGGACCACCTATCATGAAAATGGTCACTCCTGGGAGAATGTCGTAATTACCGTAGCAATAAAAATTCAAACTAGAGATTATTTGGCTTCAGTAAAATTGGATACCAACGAAATAAGTCTTCAAGGAGGTTTTGTATGTTTTTATCTTGATGGTTACTGTTTAGATTCCACTTATGGCGAAACTGTGTGGAATTACCTCCCAGATGCAAGTTGCGATGCTGGCCTCAGCTTACTGTATTCTGGAACAGCGCAGATAATCACAACGAAGGATGACCAGAAGTACTTAGTCGTCGAACAAGGTGGGAAAATATTCACAGTCACTCTATTGAAAACTTTTTTTTTGTGTTCGTATGAAATTTGGCAAACTGAACACCCGAAACTAATCGTTTTATTGGGAAAATCTAGTCATATATTTCCAACAATGCCCTTGCTCGTTCAAAATACAGATATGATAATGTATGTAAATAGTAAATTTCTTTACGTTGAACAAAGCTTCAAAAGATCTATTGAAAATTTATATATTGATACAGTTTATCGGCGCTGTTTAATTGCACAGAGAAATTTTAAAAAATCGTTTGATCTTAGCGCAAATTTTTCCGGATGCTGTTAGTCCATTGCTGAAGCAAAGTCCAGGAGTAGTGGGACGAATTTTAGGCGAAGTAATTCACATTATACAATGTACTCCGAAAATTGTTCAAATTAGAAGAACCGATAGGTGCTATAATCAATTACCTATTAAAATCGAAAATCAAAAATTATTTGTTTCTCCGATTACGCATATAATTCAAAGACAGGCTGAAGAGGTAGATTGTAATATCTTGACACCGCCTATTTTCAATATTGATAATCAGTGGATAGGATTTATTCCACAACCCGTTTCCAAAACCACTCCAGAAGTTCTACGCGCTGATGAAGAACCTAAATTACACTTCTCTCCAATTCGTTCAATAGGATCAGAAGGTATATATACACTAGAAGAAATTAATAAAGTGCAGCGAAACTTATTGTTTGGCATGGAAAGAAAAAATATTGAAAACATAATAAGCCGAAAAATAGCAGGGCATGATACTGATAACCAAGATTACACTACCTTAAATCTTTTCGATAAAGAAGAATTAAAGAATATGGCTAGATCTACGTTTCGACAATTATGGGGATGGTTTACAGATATTGGCATATTTATAAGTGGAATAATTGGATTTTATTATGTTATACTTCTTATAAAATATATATGCGGGGTGGGACTTCGAGCTGTTACCATATATCAAACTATCGGATGTGGCTGGTACCTCATAACTAGTATGTGGGGTACTTTAACAACTTGGCTCCTCCACCGAAAGTTTTTAAAGGAACACAAGATGACGAAATCTTCAACCAACAACGTAGAGACAACGACAGCTCCTGGCAACCACAGCTCCTGGCAACCACAGCAGTCTTTACCCCGAAATTAGAAATGCAACACACTGGACAGAAACTAACCAAGAAAATTCATAAGTTATGTATATTCATATTATATTTCATATTTAAAATTCTTTGTTAAATTTTTTTAAACTATGTTACAGAGGATGTAGACCACCTCACCTTCCACAAGTGTTGAGTGCACAGGGACTTAAGTTGGAACATCTGATGTGCTAGGAACTTTCACGTGGGAAGTGCAGTGTGGATATTAATAATTTTTATATGTTACCTATAATAATTCTATATGTATTCCTTGTATAGTTATGGAAAGGAATGACACTTGAGAGTATCACTCTTTCTTAAAGGAAGGGGTAATGTAACAACCCGCTAAAAATTTAATATTTAAAAATTAAATTAAAGATTAAGAGGAAATTATCTTCCAAGAGAGTGGCCCCCACTCTCGCATCAAATCTTTTATAAGGGATCTTCAGCGCTGAGAGCGAGAGACGCACAATCATTTCGACAATTAGTTGATTCACTTTTCAATATTTAGTTTCGGCATAAAGTCATAAAATTCAGTTTAGGAATTTTTAATAAATAATTTTAAATAAGTTTCAAGTGTCAGTCCTGCAAGAATAAGAATAAAAGAAGACTAAGAAGAAGAGAAATTAAAATTGTAAGTAAATTTAATATTTGTTTCTATTATTATTGTGTAACCAGTTTTAATTTTATTGTGTAAATAAAACTTAGTGTGTAAGGATAAACTCCTTTTATTCAATAAAACCCAGGGCTACGAACCCATACTTTCCCCTAAATTAATATTTTATTCTAAATTCAAAGTTATAATTATCAGAAATAAATCAGCGTCTGATCTATTACATTTGCTGAGTTTCATTATAAATTGGTGACAACGGGTAGATTTTACCCCCATCGCTGATTCATTACATTGGTATCTGAGGTGTGATTTTTATACACATCATTGAGTTTTATTACAACTAATTGTCGCGCGTGCCCGCTGCGTAAACAAACCTGTGGGTCGCGTGACCTTGTACCAGAATTGGACCTGCTCACTATAGAAACTTGGATCTTTTCTAGAATATTCTAGAGTGAATAGTGAGCGATATAATAGGAGGACGCGGCTCTGTGCGGGGCAGTCATTTCAGTTTCAGTCTTTCTAGTCGACAACGAGTGAACATAAATACATAGTTAGTGATGCAAATATGAGACTAGTTTGGTCTAGAATCTATTCTGCAACGAGTTAAGTCTCGTTCCAAACTTATGGTCGTCAGTAAACTGGACAGAGCCGTATTGGGTGTGAAATAAATAGTGATATAAATACGGTAATATAAATATGATAATATAAATATAGTAAAATACATAAATATATAGTGAAATAAATATCCTGTAAATAAATAATGCGTTATGTTAATTGTTTAATTATAAAATAAGTAATCTTCGGCCCGGTTTCGTAATAAAATAATCTATAAATAAATTTTACTTTCAAAGTAAATTTAATTTTATGAACAAATTCGAATCAGTTTTCATGTTCTTATCACATAAAGTTCATCGCTGTTTTAAAAAATCGCGTTGTTTATGTTTTAATTTTTTTAAATTTACTTTAGAAGTAAAACTTAATCTTAGAATATTTCTTTAATAATATTCGCAGTCTTTAATTAGTGTTTATATTTGTATATTCATAGTGTTCATTATTTTTATCAACTTTTTCTTATTTATTTATTTACTTATTTATTATTCAATAAACTTTTATTTTAATTATTAATATATTTATGATTTTTACACTTCGCCCAAATAAATAAACGCTACAATATGTAATCACGGATTACTACTTACGTGGGTTATCGTCTGAAAATTGTTGAGCCTCAGTATATAGATGTCATTACTCGCCAAAACTATTTAAACGCTCAGTTTAATATTTGACAAGTTGTTTTTCAGTTTATAAGAAATGAAGATATTATGCCGTAATTAAATTCGTGCATTTAAATTGCGCAAATTAAAGCCTAGTTGAACGCTGTTTAGGGTGATTAATTGCAACCTTGAAAAAATGGGAAACTGAATATAAACGTTACCATATCGGCTTGGATGATGACCGTTCGAGAAGGCCATCAACTGCGATCATCACCGATAATGTCAAGTCGGATTTTTTTTGCATCGATTTATAGTTGTCTACAAAGTATGGAGCTTAAAGTAAAATAAAATAATCAGTGTCATAAATATAAAAACCTCTACTACCTATTAAAATTGTAAAATCAATGATTTCATTTATTCGGAATCATTATTTAAATAGCTTTTACTTAAAATGGTGCAATTGAGAAGATATAATTTATAATCAATATTACATTATGGATTAAATTTCCATTTATGAACACTATTGGCACAGTAAGTAGTTAACAGCTTATGATTATTCGGAGGAATTGGGACAGAATATTCAATTTGATATTAAAAATATTAAATGCACTGCACAAAAAATGCATAATTTGTAGTTGAAATATTATAATCTACGCCCGTGAGTGAAGAACAACTTAGCACACCCAATTTACGTGAGTTAAAAACTTTATTTCCGCACACTATTTTCATTATCATACTCTTTTTTAAAGAATGTAATTTTTTACTATGTAGGGGCGTCCGGGAGATTTGACCATATGTGAGAATTGAACAGTTACAAATATCTCATTATTCGTAGTTCTCAAGTGAAAAAAGTGTCAAGTTATATACATTTTATAAATGCTTAATATTTATGGTATTAATGTAGTTTTAGATGGTTTAAATATTTTATCTCATTAATTGAACATTTTCTGGAAAAAGGTATTTAACTCAGAATGGGGCAGGGTGGGAAACATGAACCATATAATTGTGGTAGTTATGATCAGTGGATAAAATGTCCATAATGTTTTTCTAATAACGTCAATCTTTCCTTTTACTAGTTTTTTATACCGCCATATACTAAATGAAGGTACTACCAGTAGACTCACATTTAGCAAATTGGCACTGTCATATGCTCTAAGTGAAATTGACAATGGCCTATTTATACTGAAATCTATATACTTTTTAAATTCTTAAAATGTTTTTATTATTAATGTGTATAATTATTGTCTAAATATTAGATAAAATGAAACATAATTTTAAAAAACCTTTGGCAATGTAGGTGGTGTACCATAAGCGCTATCACTACATGCTCCAAGAGTTCTGGGTGTAAATCCCGGATAAAACATAGTTGATGTGTGTCATATCACTTTCATTTTCATCAGCAATATTACAACATGGAAAAATTGCAAAGAATCCAGGAAAAAACTTATCCTCATCCGCTTATACCGAGAGTTTCAGCTAAGATGTGTCACAGATATTATTTTGCGTAAGATTATTTTTATTAAATTTATTATGTTTTGCCTCTAATTAGCTATTTAGGTACGTAACCGATGCTGTTGGATAAGAGCTACATTTAATGATACTGGTATTCACGTATTTTATGTCAGTTTATTTCTAGATTTCAGTGTGAGAACATCGATATTATAGTGATTCAGGTGAGAGAGTTAACCTAGCATGTGTATGATTGTGAGTGTGCGTGTGAGCAGTACTGGGTACTGTAGTGGCCGCATCGTGTGAACCCGAGGGTCGCCAGCGTAGCAGCAGGGAAGGCTGTAGTGACCCACATCTGGTGTCGCCAACGGTAGCAGCAGTTAGGGCTGTAGTGATCTGATCCAGTTGGTTAAGAGGAATGTCTCCGGATCACCACCGAAGCGGCAGTGGTTTCGTAGTGGCCGCTCGTGTGAACCCGAGGGTCGCCAGCGTAGCAGCAGGGAAGGCTGTAGTGACCCACATTCTGGTGTCGCCAACGGCAGCAGCAGTTAGGGCTGTAGTGATCTGATCCAGTTGGTTAAGAGGAATGTCTCCGGATCACCACCGAAGCGGCAGTGGTTCCGTAGTGGCCGCTCGTGTGAACCCGAGGGTCGCCAGCGTAGCAGCAGGGAAGGCTGTAGTGACCCACATCTGGTGTCGCCAACGGCAGCAGCAGTTAGGGCTGTAGTGATCTGATCCAGTTGGTTAAGAGGAATGTCTCCGGATCACCACCGAAGCGGCAGTGGTTCCGTAGTGGCCGCTCGTGTGAACCCGAGGGTCGCCAGCGTAGCAGCAGGGTAGGCTGTAGTGGCCCGCATCTGTGGTCGCCAACGGTAGCAGCAGTTTGGGCTGTAGTGATCTGATCCAGTTGGTTAAGAGGATTGTCTCCGGATCACCACCGAAGCGGCAGAGGTTCCGTAGTAACTAGCGGTACTGCCCGTAGTTGCCAACATGTGTGTACGGTGTGTGAATGCCTGAACCTTTTGTAAATGATTGTCTCCTCACTGAGTATTTCTCATGTGTTAATTCTTTTACAGAAATAATTACGGCGTGGAGGAGGATTCAGCGTGACCGGGTTCGGCCAGGCGACGGTCATCTAGATTTGTTATTATTTTTGTATTAATACTGTATATACCGGTTTGGGTTATAAATATGTTTTAATATTCTAATTTTCAGCGCTAACATTTAATCGTCATTTATAACATTTCAGAAGTGGGATCAGAACATTTTTAACTTTCAGCTTTTGGGATCACACCAACAAAGCTTTTGGAATTTACTGGTTTCCTGGAATGAGAAAATTCGCGAAGTACACTGACTTGTGTATCAGATGTTTTTACCATAAACAACAGTTAAGAAAGCAGCCAGAACTATTGAATCCAATTGAGAAACTATCAATTCCATTTCACACCATCGATAGATTTTCAGTAGAAGATTTGCCTGGTACAAATCGAAGTAGAAGAAGAGAATATAGTAACGTAGTGGCGATTGACAGGATGAAACCATAATTAAGTACATGTGAACTGTCGGAAGATAACAGCGCTTCGGATGTTGATGCTGATGCTGCAGGAATTTGGGATTGACTCCTCGAGGACGAGGAACTTTTCACGATGGCCGAACTGTCACAGATATTATTTTGCGTAAGATTATTTTTATTAAATTTATTATGTTTTGCCTCTAATTAGCTATTTAGGTACGTAACCGATGCTGTTGGATAAGAGCTACATTTAATGATACTGGTATTCACGTATTTTATGTCAGTTTATTTCTAGATTTCAGTGTGAGAACATCGATATTATAGTGATTCAGGTGAGAGAGTTAACCTAGCATGTGTATGATTGTGAGTGTGCGTGTGAGCAGTACTGGGTACTGTAGTGGCCGCATCGTGTGAACCCGAGGGTCGCCAGCGTAGCAGCAGGGAAGGCTGTAGTGACCCACATCTGGTGTCGCCAACGGTAGCAGCAGTTAGGGCTGTAGTGATCTGATCCAGTTGGTTAAGAGGAATGTCTCCGGATCACCACCGAAGCGGCAGTGGTTCCGTAGTGGCCGCTCGTGTGAACCCGAGGGTCGCCAGCGTAGCAGCAGGGAAGGCTGTAGTGACCCACATTCTGGTGTCGCCAACGGCAGCAGCAGTTATGGCTGTAGTGATCTGATCCAGTTGGTTAAGAGGAATGTCTCCGGATCACCACCGAAGCGGCAGTGGTTCCGTAGTGGCCGCTCGTGTGAACCCGAGGGTCGCCAGCGTAGCAGCAGGGAAGGCTGTAGTGACCCACATCTGGTGTCGCCAACGGCAGCAGCAGTTAGGGCTGTAGTGATCTGATCCAGTTGGTTAAGAGGAATGTCTCCGGATCACCACCGAAGCGGCAGTGGTTCCGTAGTGGCCGCTCGTGTGAACCCGAGGGTCGCCAGCGTAGCAGCAGGGTAGGCTGTAGTGGCCCGCATCTGTGGTCGCCAACGGTAGCAGCAGTTTGGGCTGTAGTGATCTGATCCAGTTGGTTAAGAGGATTGTCTCCGGATCACCACCGAAGCGGCAGAGGTTCCGTAGTAACTAGCGGTACTGCCCGTAGTTGCCAACATGTGTGTACGGTGTGTGAATGCCTGAACCTTTTGTAAATGATTGTCTCCTCACTGAGTATTTCTCATGTGTTAATTCTTTTACAGAAATAATTACGGCGTGGAGGAGGATTCAGCGTGACCGGGTTCGGCCAGGCGACGGTCATCTAGATTTGTTATTATTTTTGTATTAATACTGTATATACCGGTTTGGGTTATAAATATGTTTTAATATTCTAATTTTCAGCGCTAACATTTAATCGTCATTTATAACAGATGCAACATTTACTATTTTATATCTACACTATTCCTAGACCCACAACGTTACGTCGCCCACGACCGGTGAAAATTTAAATTGCTATTTGTACTTACGCTAATTTATGTTAAAGTTTCTCAGTAACTTGTGTCAGTGTTGAGTGTTTAGACGGATTCGGATTGCTGCACAATGATTCTACTCTAATAATATTGGACTAACATTTCAATAAACATTTGCGTGCTGAAAAACGCCTCAGCATTTGCATAAAATATAAATAAAAACTATTTTCCACAATAAATATAATTTAACGTAATTAATGCTAACATAATATTATGAAAAAATACGTTTTAGTCATTGACTGTTTCGCCAATAAAAGTGGTGTTTTAATTGTTTTTTACTAGTTAATTGAGGTTAATATTTAGTTTTCTTTTGTAATAATTATTACTTATAAATAAAAATATCATAAATGAATAACAAAGTTTTAATTTTTCTAGAAATAAGTGTCATTACGAACTATAAAGCGGTCTAGCGTACGATGCCACATTGTGATTATTGTAACAAATTTCACGTTGTGGTTCTAGGGTTATGGACCCTAGTTACACACACTGCATCGTCCCAGATAAAATGAAATATAATGTTGTCATAGTTGTAAATGTCAAATGAACTTGTCAACGTTTGAAAGATGTTTACTAAAGAAGAAAAAAAAATCGAATGTTTACTCGGTACAATGCTTGTTATAGTTTGAGAAATGTTTGTAATACGTTTGCGAATTTATATCCTGGACGTCCGAGACTAAATCCTTCTATTGTTTCAAGAATATTTACAAAATTTAAAAGTGATGGATGTTTAGATAAGAATCACACGAAAAGGACAAGCATAAAAACTGCGCGAAATGAGGCAAATAAGTATAATATCTATATTTACTAATTTGTGGTACATATCAAGAGATTGAATTAATTAAAATAAATATATTTAAGTATAATTTACTATGTGCAATACAAGAAGAAAATAATCAGCTGTCTACAAAATGTTTGGCGAATCAATCAATGGTGCAGTTTTTTAAAATGTGTTGTAATTTGTGATTAGAAATGTATTGATATTTTGATACTGCTTTCTTTCTCATGTTATTCATAAATCAGTAAATTATGATGACAAGTTCATTTAATATTTACTGAGTATACATGAAGTTTTTAAAACCGTTTTGAAAACGTCTTTTGTTTTCAAAACGCCATGTTATGGCATTTAGGCATAATGTAGGATAATTAATGTATTTTATAATAATTTTTTGCATTTAAATGGTGATTAATACAAAACTTTATTCTCAGTACTAAATTTTGGCAGATCTCATCGATACATACAGCAGTTTGCCGGTTGGAAAATTTTTCTTTAATTTTAGGCGAGCGTTGATAAAATTTTGTTATAAGTAGGATAATGCACTGTTAACATACTTCTTCACACGCGTATGTGAATAATGCTTTTATCCAACTTATTACATATATAACAATTATTTTGGATTCTTTACAAACTTTTCTATTCAAAATACCTACCTGTCATGTTCTGTTGAACAATACGAGCTTAACAATAAAGGTAATTAGATTTGTAATTAAAGTAATACAATCAATAGGTTGCCAACTTCAAAGGCGCTCAAAATTCATGATATAATAAGACATTAATTAGCCCAATCGAAACAATTGTAACAGTTAATAGCGAATAAATCACCATAGTAACCTACTCAGCTGAGATCCGCAACCATGGCAACGTATAACATAACAGTTTGAGAAACTAGAACATTGTAAGGAATTGAAAAGCAATCCTATGCATGTAATCTAAATGAAGTAGGAACGATTATCTGCACTCCACACTGGTTTAGAAAGTTTGTACAACGAATTATCTGCTGCATAAATCCATTCGTAGCATTGCAGAACTGGGAATTATCAAATTTACAATTAAATGCAAGCAATGTATTCTACGATGACTGAATTATGCATAAAACAATATTTATTTTGTTGTATTTGTCGAGTTTATAGTTGTTTCACTTTACTTTTGTTGCAAATTTATAACGATATAAAGGTAGTTAAACTTTTCAGACGACTAAAAAATAGTTTAAGTTTGTGAAGTTAATGTCTTGTTCCTTTTTTACAACTGAAAATGTTTTGAATCTATTATTCAGGAAGACTACCGCAATTCGAACGAAATCTAGCAAGACCACTTAAAGAAATAGTCTACGAAATGGAAAAAGAAAAGTTAGCTAGGGTCAATAAAATTCCCTTGAAGCGCCAAATTAATTTCTAACTGAGAAATATAAAGTCAACAGTTAACAATTATAAAGTTTTCTAGGTAATTTATTAGGAGTGTTTATTTCAACTCCTGCTGTAAAATAAATTTACATGTATTAAGTGCACTAATTTATAAATTTTTGCGTCATGAAATGGTTTTAGCATTTAAATATACGTAAACGAAATATTTTTAAGGTTAAATTTATCAAAGTTGATGTAGATTGCATGTTCACAATTAACCAAAATTTAAGTTATTCAGCATTTATTCTTAAAAATCCGACGTAAAACTCAATTTGCGTACATGTATATATGCTAATGGAACATATTTGCCCTGTTGAAGATATAAGTGTATATCAAAACATCGGTGTTTAAAGACCAATTTTTGGGTTAATTAATCCACACTATCAAATAATGATAATCTAGAAGGATTAGTGTATTGTAAACTTACGTATACAGTCCGTGACACCAAATAAAATCGGTCTGACGAAAATTAAATGCTAGCTAGCTAATATCTGTAAAGCAGCACAACGGTTAGAAATAGTTTACTATGACTTATACGCAGTACATAAATCGCTTTGTCTATAAGTATTTTACTGTAATTGACATGTGGCATGAACACTATTTCACAGGGACGTTATTTCGAAATTACAGTTTGCCGACTGTTCCCGACTTCTCTTGTAAACGTTGGTGATTGGTGGAACGCAGTAAGTGAAATGCTGTCCCTTACCGCACCAGCTTTCTTTGGTGTTCGGACTGTAAGTAATACATATACGAGTATTTCAAAAACTTAAGGTAACATAATGTAAACATATGTTTTCGGAAAATATTGTCGCGCTGGCGGATAACTTAGTACAAAATTAACTCAACTCTAATGAATAACGAATATAGCAAAGTCACACGAGAAATTAAGTCAATATTCGCGGGATTACGTTTAGTAACTCATAGCAAATACCCATATAAATTACGCCTACAACTCCTGTTCACCTAATACCAAAAACCATAGAAACCATGGATTATCAAATTTATCAAAGTATTGCGGTTGATTAAAAGGCTTGTTGTTTTACTCCCACAACGGCCTTCGCTAGAACGGCAAACGACCGCATAATTATATTTATATTTATTTTTATGTTTACATTCTCAAATCACTATCCCTAAAAATATTGTTATATTTATTTATTATTATATTCCGCCTACGTGACACAACCCTTAGAAAGATATCACTGTCACTAGCGTTCTGCCTTATCTGTCTTATCTACGGAAGCCACAGATATGCAAAGTCCAAAGACTAGGAATATTTTCTAGGTGGTTATCACGAAGCCACCCTAACCATCATCCTGTCAGGCATCTGCAAACAGGATGAAGCTGGGATGCTTACACGTAGAGTCCAAATAAGGAGATTAACCACAGTATGCACATTCATCCGGTTCTCTTCCTGTTTGCGTCCGAGATATTCCCAGAATAATGGGATGGCGTGGTCAATAATTGATAAGAATGAGTATATATAGTCCAAGATCCCAGGGCCCCCAGACGTAACTTATTTTCTCAAGATGAAATGTGTGGAATAGGGTAGTATTCCTATGTACATTGAACGCACGCATACCTGCTAAGTTGAGTAGACGGCCAATTTACAGGTACCAGGTGCGAAAGGTAAGCAAAAATTGGACTTACTTCACTTAAATTCTGAAAGCTGATTTTTATGTATGGCTTATAGAATATTAGTACAAAATAATATTCAATACTCCCAGACACTTCCGCTTGGCCTTAACTTCCGACAGACGCTTTAAAGCTCACACAAAAATACATGAACTTTACTTATTTTCTGATGCTTGATTTTTATATATGTTACTTAGGGGACTATTTCAAACCTATATGTACACAGCCAGACAAATGATAAGGGCCAAACATCCCCCCAGACACAAAAAGCATTCTGCTATGAGTATGAGCGCGGGGGACTATACACGCGTTTCAGAGCGAGCGAGATAGCCATGTAAACTGATTTCCTCCTCTTAAACTTACAGTCTGCTCTACTCTACTGTGTGTTTGCACTGTAGCATCCTAAGTGGAATTTTAGTCCACAATTTTAAATTTTTGACTTATTGTTCAATAAATTTTATCGAAAAGTCAACATTTTTTTGTGTCGCTTGGGATACAGTATTATATTGAGTTTGTAAGAGCATAGATGTTAATTTAGGAAATAAATATAGTTTAAAAGTCATATTTTTCATTAAATAAAAATTTATTGGAAATTAATTTTTTAAAAAATCAAAAAATTATTTACTGAGAAGTTATTTATTACAAAACAGATGGTAATTAAGTATAAACTTTCTATTGACATGGTAATTATTTATTAATAAATAACTTCTTATTTTGAATAATTAAAATTTTTATTTCTTTATCAAATGCTTTTAGTATATTATTTTCTAAATTATGTGGTGCAAAATTTCCTATTATTTCTTCTGAATTTACGTCTTTTTCTTCAAATAACTCCATATAATATCAATGATGATATGTTAGAAAGAAACAACGTCCTTTTTCGATGACATCCCAAGCGACACAAAAAAATGTTGACTTTTCGATAAAATTTATTGAACAATAAGTCAAAAATTTAAAATTGTGGACTAAAATTCCACTTAGGATGCTATAGTGCAAACACACAGTAGAGTAGAGCAGACTGTAAGTTTAAGAGGAGGAAATCAGTTTACATGGCTATCTCGCTCGCTCTGAAACGCGTGTATAGTCCCCCACGCTCATACTCATAGCAGAATGCTTTTTGTGTCTGGGG
The DNA here is from genome assembly GCA_963082715.1 of Harpalus rubripes. Classification (NCBI taxonomy): domain Eukaryota; kingdom Metazoa; phylum Arthropoda; class Insecta; order Coleoptera; family Carabidae; genus Harpalus; species Harpalus rubripes. The sequence continues at coordinate 21,451,712 of OY720454.1, read as the reverse complement.
GGATGTTTGGCCCTTATCATTTGTCTGGCTGTGTACATATAGGTTTGAAATAGTCCCCTAAGTAACATATATAAAAATCAAGCATCAGAAAATAAGTAAAGTTCATGTATTTTTGTGTGAGCTTTAAAGCGTCTGTCGGAAGTTAAGGCCGAGCGGAAGTGTCTGGGAGTATTGAATATTATTTTGTACTAATATTCTATAAGCCATACATAAAAATCAGCTTTCAGAATTTAAGTGAAGTAAGTCCAATTTTTGCTTACCTTTCGCACCTGGTACCTGTAAATTATCCGTCTACCCAACTTAGCAGGTATGCGTGCGTTCAATGTACATAGGAATACTACCCTATTCCACACATTTCATCTTTGAGAAAATAAGTTACGTCTGGGGGCCCTGGGATCTTACTCTAATAAGACACTCCCAAAACCCATAGGGGATCAATCAGTTAATAGACTTCTGTGTCAACTGACAAGTCAGTAAGCCCTCAGCTCTTCGTGCAAAATGCTAGTGTCCTGAACAATCATGGCTCCGCCCGTTGTGTCTCCTGAAATGTAAGTTTATTTCATACTTGTAATATTCACCGTAGTTATGTAGATATATTTTGTACAGCATGTAATATGTAATATAGTTAATGAGTAATATCAGTCAATATATCAGCCTTAAGCTAAACAGCTCATTGCTTTTATTTCAATTATGCCTCTACCAAACCTTATTCGCAGCCTTAAGTAACGTGCGACTTGCTCTATGAACTAGTAAGTATAAGATATGATGTTTATTTCATGAAGTATATTAAGCGAGTAAATGACTAAGCCCTTACGTAAACGTGACAATATCCGAATGGACGATACTGAGGATTAACGAAAGTATATTGAATTTGCTTTTTACTACAACAGTTAACCTAGCTTAAGCTTTAACATTCATGTTTAATATAGAGCTTGTGGTCCATTTTCTTCTATATGACGAAGTTTAGTTTTGACTTGCCCCATGATTCTTTGGCGGGTTTTAAAATTTATTTTGCACACTTTTTGAAAAATCCTATGCCTTCATTGTTTTCATTTTGAGGTTCTTACACATTGTAGTACATTTTTCTTGTAAGTTACTCCAAAAACGTTTCAATTGGTCGCGCCTGAGTACAGTAGAAGGGTTACAAATATTTTTTTGCCTCCAAGCAATGCGTTGTTCTTCGGGCACAATGGCTTGAAGCTGGGTCAAACCAAAACTTAAATCTCTTCGATTACATGATGTAAATTGATAAAATGAAGTAACCTCTAAAGCTAGCGAAAGCTGGATTTAAAATTAAGTAACGCAGGACGCAACGCAGTTGAAGTAAATTAGAAAGTAAAGCAAATTAATTAACTAATTTATATTAAACGCATAAATTCTTACTAATAACCAATCAGAATATATACTATAATTTTGGCATATTCAATTCAATTTTGGCATCTACTGTTGACGAGGTGTCAATCGTATAATATTTTACAGGTTTTTATTGAGTTTTGGTAATAATTCTATTTTCATTTATATTTTATCACGGATATTAATGCAGAAATAACCAGTTGGATTACTTTTCTGTCTATTTTATAACTATATACAAAAAAATCTGACAGTGACGGATAAATAGGTAAAATGGATCATTGCAACCTCGATCCCGCGCAATTTTCAAAATGCCAACTTCTTATTGGCCATTGATAAAATAGTTCAGAAATAACACATTCAACTGGCAAGCATTTGCTCGGTGCTGGTTCGCACTGAATTTGCTCCCAGTGCGATCAACAATTACACGGACTTAGGCCAGTGCATTGCACGGAACGAGTGCGAATTCAATCCAAAAATGCAGAAGAGAGAGACAGAACTACATGCACCGTAAAAAGTACAGTGCAAGAAAATGCGAATTCAGTGCGTGCATGCTTGTCAGCCTAATGCAAAATTCTAGCTATACTCGGGTTGTGCGAACCAACCGAATGCAGGTACTTAGATGTAATAGAACAGTATAGCCCAGTCGAATGCGCTGCACGGAAATAATTCGAACTCAGTGCGCACCGGTGCTTCCAGTCGAATGTGCTATAAGGTAACGCAGGAAGATGAACTGCTTACGTTACTCTCATATAAATGATCTCTAGCTTTACCATACTCTTATCTTCTTACGTTACCTGTAGCATTTCCTTTACCTCTTACGTTAATTCATTATAAATCCAGCTTAACTCGTTCAGTAACTGTTATGGAGACGCGTGCATTCCAAAATGAACCACATACCATTCTTTTATCTGAAAACTTTGCACTTCCTTTCAATTTTATATTCAAATTTTTTAAAAGTTAATAACAAAAAAGGTGTACAACAATTAGTAGGAGTCCCGAAATGGAAACAATTGAGATAAAGAATAGAAGAAAATAGACCACTAGCTCTATATTAAACCTGAATGTTAAAGCTTAAACTATGTTAATTATACTAGTAATAAGCAGATTCAATATACTTTCCACAGATAGTCCATTCCAAAATTTACCAAAAACTATTACATTGTTATTTCAACACCTTTAGTAACTAACAACATTCTATGACGATACGATAGCACATGCGCAAAGGCGAGTTGCCGATAAAACTTGTTTGAAACGAAAATTTACATGAAACTAAATTAAATTAGGACACGTTTGCTAACAAAAACAAGTATGATTTTTACATAAATAACGCTTGCACAGTCATTTGATGCTTTAAATATTAGTTTTTTTGGTTACTTCTGCATGATGTACAGCGTATGTACTGAAATGAGTTTGTTAAAAAGTTGTCTCTTGCATACCACGTTTTGTCACACAAACGTGCAACTGTTGCGGTTACAAGCAATAAATTGTTAATACGTTGTATCGTGGGTTACCTAAGAATATATGCCGTATGGGTGAGATTTCGAGTAATTGGTAACCTAATCTTTACTACAGGCGAATAGTTATTCTCCAAAAAATAAAGTTTTTCAAAATCATGTTACACGATTTTCCGGCCATTGTGAGTGTTAGTTTAAGTAAATTAGTCTTACGAATTTATAATTATGTTCATTTACACTATTTAAGGACCACTTTTTTGTTTTAAGAATTTTAAAAGGAGAAATATTACGAAACAATATAATACTTTCAACTTTAAAATTCGATATCTTTTGTTCATTGGCACAAGGTACATTTTGTTTATTCGGAAACAATAATCAGTTTAGTACCTCTTTCACTAATTAACAAAAAAACTTTTAAATTAAAATTGTTTATTTTTTAACTTATTTGAAATAAAGTCATGTTTGCAAAAAAAAATAACACTTTTGCTATATTTTCATTTTGAAAAATTTGTTTTATAGGTTTTTAATATATCATGAAATTCTTAATGCCACGCTGATAGATACACAGTTAAAAGTTAAGGAAGAATAATAGATAAATTTGTCTCATTCGTTCTGTGCGCATAGACATGCAACAGGACACAGTAATGTATCATTTCCTGTTTACGTGAGGAAGATACGGTGTGATGAGGTTTGAGGTGCAACAGAACATCACCGAGTATCATTAGCGCGAAACGTGAAACATTATGCCATCCCATCATTTCATGCAATTTTTTCCTGCAAGATGGACAATGCGGTTACAATTTATATTATACACTATTTAGAACTTTGACATGCCTAGTATTCCACAAAGTCTTTTTTCCTCGGTAAATTTTGATAAAATTAAGAATAACTTCTTCTGTTTACTTCATATTAAACCGATATCTAATTAAAATTGCCTAAACGCAACAATGTTCCCACGTCGATCTAGACATGCTAACATGTAGTGGAATGTGTGCGCGAAAATTTTTTGACACGACGGCGGAAGATCGACAACTGATCTTGATCTTGATGCTCAACGTTATTACGTTACTGATTTTCTTCTGTTGTATGTCTATATGCACCTCTAGGTACAGACTTATTATATTGTAGTCCCGTTTACCTTCCGCTACAATTCAAAATAGACTTTCATACTTCCATGATATATAAATACATTTACAGAAAACTTAATGTTTTGACAGAGTTTTTATGTTGCCCAAATCTATCTCTCAAAGACTTAAATATGCAGAAGTTGAATAATGTCTCATCCATAACAGGTAAAATTCGAGAAAAAAGATTTTAATAATATGGTCTTGAAATCAAATCGAATGTAATAAAGACTGCGTGACGAAAACAGCACGTTACGCAGGTGACCAAAGATACGGTATTTGGCCCAAATGAAAGGAGATTTAAAATATAGCAACGATAGTTTTATATCTAGCCAAGTGGAGACTGACATGCAAATATGAGAATCCTTCAAGAAAAAATGCAAAGGGGACACATAGGTTAGTATTTACTTCTCGTTACTCTCAATAACTGACAAATACAAATGATCTTTTATTTTATTTTTTTAAATCAGACCACCACATGACTTCCTTGTACGTAAAACCAACATGAAATACTCGTATAAACCAAATATAAAATTACCGTAATATAATATAACATTAATTTTTTTATACTTTTTTGTCCTAATCCATAACAAGCTTTATTACAAAAACAAAAAAAGTATATAATATTTAAATTCACATATCTCGCTTATACAAGGGGCTAATTTTATAATATTTATATAATATAATATAATTCTCTAAAACTATTATTTGAAGTTATGTATTTCTAAAATCAAAATAAAATTATTTTATTCAAGAAAAACTTTTAATAACTTCAGGTAAAATATCACTTCCGGTTAGTCCATTTTAACCAAAATCTACTATTTTATTCCCATTGACATAAAAGTCGTATATTCCAAATTTGAAAAGTTTTGGATTATATTTTATAATAGTTTTTCATTGAAATCTATTATAGGCTTCAAGTAAAGTTCAACTTCTGGAAATTATGTAATGACTAAAAAAAGAGGTGCACAACTGGATGTTATAACAGTCCTAAATACAAAATTTCAACTTTCTACGCCTTACCGTTTTTGAGTTTTACGAGATAAGTACGTACGTACAGACGTCACAACGAAATTAGTCAAAATGGATATTTCCTTTGAAATCTGAAAACCGAAATATTTCGCGAATACAATACTTCCTTTACTTTGTAGAAGGAAGTAAAAAGGTACAGTAAAATTTTTGGAAGATGTCTAATCAGGGTCATCTGCAAATTGTATGAATTAAGATTTTGTTCTGTCAGATTCAGTAGTGTCGTTTAGTTAGTTTTTATGAAGGTACATAAGATACTACTGCTATGTTATTATTATACAAATATATGTTACAATAAAAGCATTCAAAATTCAAAACTAAATCAATTGGTAAGTTTATTAGCATATGTAAAACCAAATATGTGAAAAATAAAATACTGACACAGTGTCAGTGTTAGTGACACTGGCAGAAAATAACGTTATTCGTACGGGTATAAATCGAGGTAATATATCTGAATTAATAAATAAACTTGCGTTACAGCGAAAGTATTGTCAACAACGAGTATTGTTTTAAAATAGAATGTCCTAGCTTAGTCGAAATAATATGAATTTTTGAAAAACAAGCGTGTTATATCCTTCCTTCTCGCACATGTTTCTTATAAGAGAGATAAATATATGCCAGTTTGTTAATTCATTCATGATACAAATGACCTTGGTAGGATATCTTTCAAAAATTTTACTGTAGTTTATGCATTCAAACAAATTTATAAACCAATGAATACGAGTTTTGGCAAGTAACCAAAAGTCCAACATTATGCAATTTATTAGTGGGCAAAATAGACTGAGATAAAAAATCATATTCTAACAAGAAAAATGATAATTTTTATTGATGGAGGTGGCATAGGCATTTAAATGTGCGAAAACAATTTTTCGTAAATAGTATCTGTCCCATAAAATTTTATACGGATTTAAATTATAAAAATTTGAATATTCGCAGGTGCCAAAATTTTGTTAATTTGCGCTTTTGGTGTACGTATAAAATTAGTTTAAAAAAGACGTGATAAAAATTTATTTCGTACGCGATTATTTCAAGCAACGAACGAACGAGTAAAATGACAAACCATGTAATATGTTAAAAATAAATATTTAACAGTTAATTAATGGTCATGTTGACAACGCATACTAAATCTGCTTTTACCACGTCTTTAAATTAAGTTTATTTTGTCACTAAAGCAATAAATTTAAAGATATTGGCTGGTAGCTGATTAGCAGTGTTTCATATCTGTCAATCGTTTATGGATTATTTTGGAAAGATACTTCAAATAAAAGGTGCATGTAATTAGTTTTCCTATTAACTGTTATTTGAAATATTTTTACTCTGAAATAATCCACAAACGATTGACAGAGATAAAACACTGGAAGTCAACTACTCGCTAATCACCATTAATCAGTAATTTATGCCATCAGCCATTGACACTAAAATAATCAGAATCTTATTATCCAAAACGGTATTTATAAATCACCCCATAAAGATAGATAATACATGGAAAAACTCTCCTATTATATTACATGTTAAATAATATAAGTAATTTACTTTATAGCAAAGTATATTTAGTTTAAAAAATCTTTAAATAAACTGTTGAATATTTGATGCTTAGAACTGAATAATTCGGCCACAATTGATTCTAGAATCAGCATAAATAAAACATGGAACAAAAACCAAATATTTGATAACTCATATTTCATTTTTAAATATAAATTTTGTAAAATTAATTTCTAATCTTTTTATCGGGTCTCGTGGCCGTTTGCCTGAGTGTCTAAGTGCAAATCTAGAGACCCGATGCTGACCTATGTCGAATTTTAAATAGCATAAAAGTGACCCCTGTGGTGCAATCTCCACGCCACAAATGAGTGCCCATACGCCCGTGATCTGAGCCTAGTAAACGTCCACATACGGTACAAACATGTCATGAAGATCATTACTGTAATTTTATGTACAAAGCAGATTGGCACACCCAGCATTGGGTAATATGCAGTGACAACATATTGATTTTGTTTATCTTTTTTATATTTCTACATTATGAATTAAACTATCAAAAATTAGATGTAAATAAGAAAAATAATATAGATAATAGTTGAATCTATTTTAGTTATTATAAAATTAAATTATGTGTCACATGTCCAAAATAGCTGTTAAACATTATGAACTAATACACTTAAGTTAAAAGTGTTTAGGTGTAAGAAAATGAATGCAGATTATGAAATATAAATATGTTTTAACAATAATTGTGAGAGACTATCCATCGTGATAAATATTCCGCTGGAATCCCTTAGAAGTGACAGCGCATTCGTTACGGAATACGGAGGTGCGAAGCACGTTTCGTTATTTCCAAACTTAACCAGATTCTAATTAGAAATTAAACATAATTGCTTCTTCGACCACTGCTGCCGTGCAAATTGAGGCGCCTTTGTAAGGCCTAAATCACATTAATTAAACGAAACGCACAAAATTGTTTAGATAAATAATTTTTCCTCCACGCAATGTGGATTTGTGTTTTCGTCAGGAGCTAATTAAGAAGCACTTCGCGCCGCCATCACAATCACTCAACGATGCTCAAATATTTTTGTTAAAGGATAAGATCCGACCTCAAAGGAAGACATATTTAAAGAAAAATTTAAATATTTTAACGTGAGGAAATTATTTCTTTTATAGCTGGCAAAGTTAATTTAAATTTACTTTGTAACGAAAACAGTTCTTTTTTATATGACTTCGCTAAACTCCATTACAGAGGGGTGTACGTATTTACCTTTTTAAAAGCAGTACTTCAAGGAAATAAGCTGAATCCTTAGTTAAACATTGCTTATAAGATCAAATACATCTAAAAAAAATATCAAAATTTTTAGCACATTTTAAATTTTATTACTACATCAAAATAGGGTATTCTACTTAAATAAAATTTACAACTAAAATTATTTTAATATTATAGATTATACAAATCTGCAAAAAAATAAGATAAAAATTGTATATAAATAAATATAAATAGATCATCACAATTTATTGCTGGTTTTTAGGTATACCAATCTTCTTCTATTCGTATATATTTCGTTCCGTAGAGGGCGTATAGGCGTCACGTCACAGACTCTGAAAGCTATCGTGAAGAAAGTACTATAGAGATGTCTTTTATGCTATTTGATAATCGGAAATAATTTTCAAGTTTCCAATTAGATATCGATCAATATCTTTTTCGGATCAACCAAATCATAACCGATCACTTAACGCCCACATCCATAATTTTTTAATGTAATACGTATTTTCTCCAAATTTAGTTTAGGGCATACGTTTGATTTTGATAGTTTTATCACGTTGGTTGTGTTATTACATTTTACATAAAAGTTAAATAAGAAAATGAACAATGTAGATAATTAATGTGTACATCGAACATTAATAAAATAAGAAATGAATCAGATAGTTACTAATATTGATAAACAAACATCTACGTGTGGAGTCGCACATACATTGTCTATCAAACGACTCTCATAAGCGATGATGTTCCTACATTTCAGCAGTAAGCATCGCTATCATAATATCGAAATGTCATGCGGAAAATATACATAAGTCGTTCCAGTGAAATTTTAAAAATATTTATTTATCTAGTCACTAAAATACCAGATATATAGCAGAGGCTGCCGAATCTGTAAATCTGTATTTAGTGCCGTGTTGAACACATTTTTTTGCTGAAAGTTATCGTCATTAAATTATGTTGCTATGTGTTTGTAGATCGGTTGCTATGTAAATAGCAAAAATAGGCAGTAAAATTAATTTTACTACCTGGGCAGTATAAGTGATTTTACAGACCGTTAGCTGCCAAAAAATCGCACTTCTAATGTCGTTCGGCAAAAATAATAATTTTTAAAAATCATATCTCGCTCAAAATTAAAGAAAAACACTTTAAGACAATAATTTTACAGAGATCAGAAGAATAGTAATTAATGTAACTGTCAAAACTAATTCATTTCAAATTTTATGTGTATATGTACACTAACTTGCAAAAATCGCGTATACCTTAAAAAACAAGTATAGCTTGGTTACAGATATAATGGGCTGAGTTTTAGATATACTTAATAACATGATCAGGATTACCACAGGATTACCTCTTAAGCAGGTAAAAACTGAGAAGTATTGTAATATTTTTAATCGTGTACAATGTTTATTCCACTAAACATTAAAAATATACAACAAAAATAAAAAAATTAATTAATTAATTTTACAGAGATCGAAAGAATTGTAATTAATGAACCGTCAAAACTTTTATGAAATTTAATTAATTTCATATTTTATTTGCATGTGCACTCGTTTGCAAAAAAATCGCGTTCATATTGAAAATGAAGTATCAGGGTTTTTACCTTTTTTTAGCTATGTAAATCTAATTTGTGGGAAATTAATCCCGTATTCTTCTGGAACTATTTCCACCGTTGCAATCCTTTACAATAAACTTCGAATAAACATTCATTATTTATTTATTTTTTACAAAAAAAAAAACAGGATATGAATAAAATAATTTATAGTTTTTACACGGCCTTTTCCTCAAATAATAGATACTATTGTCCTTACGTTAAAAGTTCCATAAGGAGCTGAGGCTCTTCCACTATCTATAGTTATATCGCAATGGTTGATGGTTAAAAAACACTAGGTGTCATTTGAAATGAAATTCTTCAAAATATTTGTTGTTTTGTGACGACCTTTGCTTTAAATAATAGATATTATTGTCCTTAAGTTAAAAGTTCCATAATCTTACTGAAAATTTTCCGACAAATTTATTAAATTTTTGCAAGGAGATAGAACATTGCAAATAACACCATAAAATTTTCCTACCCACGCCAACTCGTTAAAGTTACAAAAATAAATGTTATCAACAAGAATAATAATGATTTGTGTCAAGCATTTCTGAAATAAATACTGTGTTTTAGAATTCAATCGGCTTTTAATTTTCTTCTTTAAAGCTGAAACGGAAACTACAAATAAAACATAACTTTTAACTTTAGGGCAAAAAGTATATACGGGGTATATTGTACGATACGGAACTGTGGCTCTTGCACTATGTAGATATAGTTATATCGCAATGGTTGATGGTTAAAAAAACACTAGGTGTCATTTGAAATAAAATTCTTGAAAATATCTGTTATTTTTTTGATCGTCTAAAAATAGCCTCTATAACTCGGTAACAAGACAAAATTCAGCGGCATTATTTTTATTGAATTTATTGAATCTTTGGAAAGGTAGTTAGAAGTACGTTCTAAAAATTCCTAAAATCATTACGTCAGAATAGAAAGCGTTTGTAATTAGTTTGTTTTTCAAATATGAGTAAGTCATCAAAATTCTAATTCTATTCTATCCTATATAAGTTGTGTGTATTCTCTTAGTAATGTAATAAGTAAAAATTTTCTTTTGGATACATGCGCCGTAGTATTGAAAAACAAATTAATTACCGAATCAGTATATAAACCACGACTGAAGCGAAAACAACGAACAGAGAGAGAGAGAGAGAGAGAGAGAGATGGAGAGAAAGAGAGGGGTTGGAGTGGTTGTAACGGTTACAATGTAGTAAGAAGTTGTTAGTCAGCGAAGTTGTACGATGGGTAAAACAGTGTAACATATAAGTAAAAAGTTAATAATAATAACTTTGAACGTAACGTCCGCTCTGCTGTCTCTTTGTTTCGCTAAAGCTATTAATTGTAAATTGTACGTATCTTATTTGTTTGTTGTAATTTAAATTTATGTGTAAATGTATTACCTTTGTTTTTGTGTATAATATATTTAATGTTTCCAAATTAAGTTTGTTTATTTATTTCCTTTTGAAAAATGACAGTAATTTTTAAAATTTCTTTTTAAAATTATGTTGAAACTTGAAACGGCAAAAATTATAAAAACAGTTTGGCATGCAACCTTTAGTTCTGAACAAATTTGTACACTAGAATTTTTGCAGGAAAGTGAATAGGAGGGCAGGAAATTGCATAAAACTAAAAATCCCTAACCGCCACCACCCGGTATAAAGCTGTGTACTCATCTTTGTATTATTTGTCAATTACCTACTACTAGAAATTATGAAACAATACTAAAGCATAAGTTTGAGGTTTGCAAACTTCTGCACATTAAAACTAAAACTAATATTAAACCAAATCAAAATATTGAAGTGTGAATGGTTGCAATGCAACTGGGAGCGTTGCTATAAACTCGCTAAAATTAAAACAATGCAGAATAAAGCTGTACATGCTTTACGTTTGAACAATAAATTTGCTTTTAGCAAGTTTCATCGTCAAGCGTTAATTTAGACATTCCTTAATGTATTTTAAGTTTGTGAAATTTTTCATGAAATAATATTGTTATTTACACAAATATTTTATAAAAATGAACAACAAAACTGAACTTTCGTAAATTAAATAGAAACTTGATATAAATATATCTTTATATCTTCTTACTCAATGCTCAACATATATAAAAATTATTACAAATCTCGAGAAAAATATATCCTTGATTGATGAAAACATTCATGTTACAGTAGAAATGGAATAAATGTAGGAAAAATCAAGGACAGTAAAAAACATATTTTTTTAAATAAGTAATTAGGAACCGGTTCCGGAAAAAAATTTCCGTCCTCAGCTCTCTAAAAGACAAATATAAATATAATAGATGTATTTCTTTATCTTATAGTTTGACGGTAAACATATTTTTTCTCGTTCTATTTCTCTCTTTGAGGTCTTGTATTTCTACTTTAATTTCTATATAAAATTTTAAACACATGTACCTATTATATTTATATTTGTCTTTTAGACGGTTCCCAATTTCTTAGTTAAAAAATAAAAATAAATTATTGTACTCAATTTTTCCTACATTTATTTAAAATTTGTATATCCTGTTTATTTTATACAGAATTCAATACTACAATAAAAATGTTTACTTACAATAAAAAAAAAAAATTATTAAAATAATATACAGATAACGCAAAGGTGAATTTAATAATAATTATTATAACTATAATTGATATTTATATGTTTTACCTTAATCCGGGCATTTATTTTTATTTATAAAAGGCTAAACGTAATCAGGTGAGTGTATGTCCCGCTGAATACATCCCTTTATGTAAAAAAGCTCTTTGTACAAGTACTTTAGTTATTCTATTAATTTTTACACAATTGGTAAAATAGAAGAGTATCTACCTGGATTATTTGGGCTTTGAACATTTAACACTTCACTTTGAAATATAAAAGAATACCTATTTATTTGTTTATTTTTTCACTAAAATGTCACAATATTTTTAGGAAGGTCCATTGTCCAATATGACGCATATAATAAACTCTCCACGATAGATTTGCATGCTTGTTAGGTTACAGACATAGTCATTGCCGAAATCTGAGAATAAAATGATTGGTAGATTAGATTTATTCTTGCCAAATAGACTTAGAATCTACATTTTATATATACATTTTACGATTGGTAATACATCATATTACATTAACATCTATTTCTTGATGACTTCTTCCATCCAGTCTTGTCTTGACTCTGAGTCATCTAACATAACCTCTTCATTTCTTCCCTTTCTCAAAACTTCTTTGCACAATGTTCTTAGATGCCTAAATGTTTCCTCTTCTCTCCCGCATAGCCTGCATGTTCTTTCCTTACTTGATAACAAGTATTTGTTGTTTCTCTCTTCATTACCACATCTGAATCTGGCAATCATCTTGATATTTTTCTTTTCGTCCAGTAAATATCGTGGTATTGATGTCGTTTAGATTGATTTATATCGTTTGTTGTAATTCGAATTGTTGATCTGACATTATTGTTCTTGCTGTCGTATGTCCCAATCTCTCTGATATAGCTCGTAATATGTGTTTTCTCCATTTATGCGTAGCCTCTCTATTTGTACTATGGAATATCCATTTCTTTCGTAAAAAGCTTTTTTTACTTGCCCCCATTTTGTTAATTTTACTAAAATGTCACAATATTTTTTAGAAGTTAAGAAATAATAAACTCTTCACTATAGACTGGCATGCTTGTTAGGTGACAGACATAGTCATTGCCGAAATCTGAGAAAAACCACAACTTTGATAACGTATATTTAATTATGTGAAATTATTCGGTAAATTTGAGAATTTATATATTATGGTAGTTACTATTAAAAACTAAACACCGTAAAATGGGAAGAAGCTCACCACAAGTGTGAAGTAGTGAAGTTGACCGAAAAGTTAGAAGATGTATTACGACTCTATAATTCTTACATTTGATAAAAGCAAAGTATATCATTTACACAATATAAGTATAAAAATTTTAAGTTACAGCTGCATACCAACACTAAAAAAAATATTTTAAACTTTCATAAGAAAAACTTAAAAAATTAAAATGTTATTTTAAAGTAATAATATTTTTGGATAAACCATTGAATTAAAATAAAGACTTTGATAGTATGTATACAATAAATTCGTATACATTTCATAATTTGAGGAATTTGTATAACTACACAAATTTTGAGATAATTTGAATTCAAGTTGAGCTGATAATAAAGATGGCTATCAAATGTATAAACATTAATTATTTTGCTTTACATCTACAAAACAAATTCATTCGATTTAACACAGAATTGTGCAGTAGAAGGTCGTTCTTTTTACTATGTCTCGGATTTATAAATATAAAGAGGGCACTAAACGTAAAATAAATAAATATATCATCACGGCATATTACTCATTGCTGAGTGTGCCAATCTGCTTTGTACAAAGATTTTGCTAATGATGATGATATATTTGTATCTAACGGACGTTTACCAGGCGTCACCTTACGGGTACTTATTGTTGGAGTGGAGAATGCACTACAGGGGTCAATTTTGTGCTATTTAAAATTTGAAATATTTGGTCGGTCGGGTTTGAACCCGGTTCTCCAGATTCGCAACCCGACATGAGACCCCACTAAACATTAAAAAATATAATGAATAAAGGCTAGAAAAAATTGTAACTCTGTTAGAGGGAACAATAAGCCTTGACCGCGCTTTTAAAAAGGTCAACATTCCGAAAGGTACTTGTAAATGGAGTGCACGACCATCACATTAAAAATAACGCGTTTAAAAAATATTTGCTGGGTTATGCTTGGACCAAAGGTTTATTTGAAAGGCATAAACGAGATTTGAGTAGGCCGTATATCGTAGGTGTGAACTTTATTTTGATATTAATATGTTAATATTAATTTGAAGTAAAATTAATTATAGAATTTATTTTGTTTTTATTCAGAATGATAATTTTATGTAAACTTGTTTTGTGTTGGACATATTTTTGTTCTTTTTACTAGTGATGTTATAATTAATGAGACTAACATAAATAAAATAGCTAGAGGTAATGTGCTGTCCACATCAGATTTCTTTGTTCGGTATAATGAAGTTCGTGATTTGAACTCATGACCTTTTACTTGCCAGACGAGTACGGAGTACAGTATACAAGTTCAGTAACCATTACGCCACCACTGTCTGTGTTCTGCAATATCTTCATAATGTATTTACATATTTCCGTTACATTTAAAGCTTATTCTCTTTCTGTGAGCGGAGAAATCTCCTTACGTGGTTGTGGTACATTCTCCCCAACATCCTATTGTATGTGCGCCACTGATGTAACCAGCAGACGTCGTTAATTGAAAGCTCAGACTAGGATGGGGGTTCGCCCCCTCGCGCTTACCCATTTGCACGCCACTGCGAGCACCGCAACGCTAATGGCGAATCGGTCTATGCGGTAAACTACAACGGCAACCGGTAAATGAATGAAACTGTATCAGGAGAATTCGTTTTGTTGTGTCTTTACAAACCGAAAAACAGATAGATTTTTAGTTGGAGAAAATGTGCATTGGAAGATTGGAAACGCTTCCATCAAATTTTTATCTATCTGCTACAATCACCTTTTTTGTATGAGTCTCATACATGAAAGAATGATTGCAAATTAAAAGAAATATTTATGTCACCGAATATTTACTATTATAAATGTAATTAATTTCTGCTAGTTAATTTCTTGTTCATGTAATCATTTGCCTATAAATTTACAGACGGCCCTAACCACAATTCGGTTCAGTCTTATTTTTCAGTGACTGCAGATACAGTGAGTGAAACAGTGATAGAGTATAATTCCCGGACACCGT
Organism: Harpalus rubripes; assembly: GCA_963082715.1. Lineage (NCBI taxonomy): Eukaryota > Metazoa > Arthropoda > Insecta > Coleoptera > Carabidae > Harpalus > Harpalus rubripes. The sequence goes on along the minus strand of OY720454.1, from coordinate 21,436,648 downwards.
CATTTGGGCAAAGAAGACTGGGCGATGCTCAACTGAGCACTGGTCGAGGGCCAAGTAAGCGCCAGACATAATATAATAATAAATGTGTAGAATTACAAAATTGTACGGGTTTGCACGTTCACTATATGGGATGTGAAAATCATATGAACGCAATATATTTTTGTACTCTGCTCTTTGAGTAGAGTTGATTGGTATTGGTCCCAAAATAAAAAATGCAAAATAAAAAACGTGCTCAAACCAGAATTGTTTGAATAAACGAATTGCGTCGAACAGAATTAGTTTTTGTCCAACATTATAGGTATCCCAGTCCTTGTCAACGCTGAAAACTCACTTGGTCAATACAGTGATCTTAGTTACTCAAATACAGTGATAGTGATAGCGACAATGAAGTATCATTTTCAGTAATACCTTCTGGGACAAACAAGACATTACTATTTACACCATCTTTAATGGCGCCTTGGGCTGAAATTGTAGTTCACCTCCTTGTGGTGCTCGCTGGATAACGCTAAAGAGCTAGAACAAACAGGCGGCCAGATTATACGTGCGATCTCCTGGTCAACATGTATACATACCATCACACAAGTAACACAAGCTATCAAATGGGTTCTTTTAAGAACCCTTTGACAACATCAACAAGACCTCTAGAAACGGGGCACAATAAGATCTATGCCGTTCTACTGTTTTTGCATCAAATAGACATATTGACTACTTAACCTTAGAAAAAAACAGAATGTACACTCGTGGGGTAGAAAAGAGAAGTCTTAGAGCTTCTGACGGTGACGCCAGTGACCTTTTGATGGCTACAGACAACGTATTTCAATATTTGGATGAATTAGACATTTGTTGGTAGTTAAAATAATGTTAATATATTATTATATTTGTTACTTATGGCCGGTTTTATAAAAGCGTATTAAAATGTATCCAGGATTACAATTATAATCCAAGATTTTATATCTATTATATATATTCCCGTATTTTGAAATCTGATATTAAAATTTGTTTATAAAACTGAGGATTAGATATGTATATTAGCTATAGGATGAAACAATGGCGCCTTCCACCACCTTGACAAACTCAGTATTTTTAAGTGGAGCACCGACATCCACCATTGCAACAAGCTCCAGTTCTATGTATGACCTTGCTCAAACGCTAATTATATAAATAAGTAATTTGTTTACGTGTCGCTTAACCCTAGAACCACAACATGGCGTCGCCCGCGACCGGCGAAAGTTTAAATTGCTGTTTGTACTTTGCCACGGGCAAAGGTACTCAGTACCTTTTGTACTGTCAGTGATGAGTGTTTAGTCGAGTTGAGATTGCTATGCAATTATTCTACCCAAAAAAAAATTGCACTATCAAACATTTTAATAAACATGTGTGTGAACAATACGAATTTTGCATAAAGTATAAACAAAGAACTTTTTTCTAAAATAAATATAATTTAACGTAATTATTGTTAACATATGTCATGAAAAATTATTTTTTATTTGGTTAATTTTCTAAATAACTATTTTTTGTATTCATTGATATTTTCGCTGATAAAACTGGTGTGGTTTTGACTTTTTTTCACGCCTTAATTGATGTTAATATTTAGTTTTTTTGTAATAATTATACTTATAAATAAAACTATCATAAATGAATAACAAAGTTTTTTTTTTCCTAGAAATAAGTGTGATACCGAGCTTTAAAGTTGTGGTTATTGTAACATAAATTTCACGTTGTCGTTCTAGGGTTAATTTCTGCAGTCTATTTTTATAGTAAAGACCCGCATATTTCAGCCTTTTTATAATTTATATACTTTATTTACAAATATTTTTATATTCTTACACTTTTCAAGAAATGATAAACTGCGTGACTAAATTCAAATAAAAATGAAAAAAGAAATAAACGTATGAAATTTCTCTAGCATATTTCATATAAGAGTGACAGGAATTTTGCGTCGTTCAATAAAGTTTCTCTTTTGTTCTCTTCTGCAGGTGAAACTATATAGCGCTACGTGGTGTGATGTATTTCCATATAAGTTTTCTAATTACGGATAAATTCGGCCAATTTAGCGAGTGGTTGCGAGGTGTTTTGTGTGGGAATTAATGAAAGAGCTCGCTGGCGCGGTTCAATTTAGTTCTCAAGCAGTAAGGGCGCGTGATGGCAGCACCAGCGCCAGGCACATATTCTTTTATGTTTACTTTATGCAAAGCGCCATTCAGGAAGTGTGGTGCACGGCATAACACAAGCACAAAATAAAACATAACCTACAACGGATGCAGCCGCCCGATCAACATTATGACCGCCTCTTCTCATCGTACCAGCATACGAGATTCACTTAAGACATTACAGCCAACAAAGAAAAGATATTTCAGATAATAATACTATAAATATACTTTCTTTGAAATGCTTCATGAGAAATGAAACTATATTTGCAATAAAAACGATTTTATTTGCACTACTGTTCAAAGGCATGTGTCCACCTGCATTTTTACACTTTATTTTTATTTTTTGAATCTGTTACCCGAAAATATTGATACGTAAAGGTAGACACATACTTTTTGCAAGGCATGGACAAAGCGAATGTTTTTATTTGTTTTGTATGTATGTTGATTACGTCTTATTTATTTTTACTAGAATGCGACGTACACCGAAACACTTTCCACTAGCTCATAAAATAAACTGTAGAATTCCTCAAATAATTCGAAAAAAAGGATAAAAAAATAAAGGTATATATTCTATGATAACTGCACTAGCAATCATGTACGCTAGTGAATCCCTAGAATATGCAGAAGAATATGAGGAAAAAATAAACGCAACAGAAATAAAATACCCTAGGAATATTGTAGGAAAAACACAATAGGACAGGGATACAAATGAAAATATAAGGAAGATGACAAATCAGGAACTATATAGATATAGTAACTAACATAAAACAGAAGCAACTTTGCTTGTACGGATACATTTTGAAGATGGATCAGTGAGAAAAGTAGTACAAGCCGAGAAGTAGAACAAAATAAAATGGGAAAAGATTAAGACCGAGGTAAACATAAAAAAAAAGAAATAGTAGAACTTGAAAATAAAAAAGTCAAAAATTAGAAGAAATGAAAAAGATGGCAAAGGTCTAAAACAAGAGTAAGATATGAAATAAAAATTTACTTGAGGAAATTAAATTTAACATCCGATTACGAGTATCAGGGTGTGGAGAAGAAGAATATGTGTGCCTAGTATGCGACTTGTATTAACACAAATTACACGCAATTCAACTTTTTTTTAGAAATACGGAAACAAAGAAACGTTTCGTCTTCCATTAGTTTATATAAAATTGCATATGTAATTTGGTTTTACAATTCGTTGGATTAATAAAAAGAAAAGTCTCTTTTGACTTTTCTTTTCTATTAATTTTTTTTTCTCTTAGAAATACCTCTATAACAACAATAACCTACTTTAATTTAATTTTGTATTAATTGATAATTGTCGGTTCCGGTGGCTCAATGGTTAGAGCAACGCATCTTAGATATGAGTGCGCTCGGGGTTCTGGGTTCGAATCCCACTAAGGCATGGATGTTGAAGGTTACCATAAAAAATTCTTTATAATGGGTTTTACACATTTGGCCTTAAACATCCTCCGTAATCTAAAAAAAAAAATTGACGCAATTGCATTGCACCTCTGCGATTCTATTTATTCGAGCCATTTAAAGAGCAAAGATTCAAAAATATCGACCTTGTGGAAAAAATTCGTGTGCAAATAGATTTAGGCACATCCTACTTCTTGTTATGAGATGGAAATAAAAACACTGCAATCCGGTGGCGCAAATGCTTACCTAGATGTTCAGCGAAACTATAAGTTATAGAAAAATAACCTGTACTTTTCCGCTGAAACCGGAAGTGACACAAAATTCTTACTTATCTTATGAGCTTTTTTGTCTAGTTTAACTTTACTTGTTCATATTTTTTTTTATCTTTCAAAAACTCAAAATAAATAAAATATTCTTGGAGCCGGACTTTCGCCGATCATTCTGTATGCATGTTAATTTATATAACTAAGACGGTAAAGTAATTGGAAGTACCTAGAATTTTAATTTGATACCAAACATGGTAGTATTCGACCTTTTTTACTTTATCATAATACATTAAAAAGGGGATATGTTTGGCGGCCATTTTTTTTTTAAAAAACTGACGGGCTACAGATCATGTGACCAAGATAAAAACAACACTAACAACCTTGAAAACATAATCCGCAGAGAAAATCCATAGATGCACACTTTCCAACGCGCATACCCCAGGCCCCTATACTATGTAAAGCATTCCAGCGAAATCTAGAAATTTACCAAAAATAAAAATCTATTTGCCATAACTTTTTAACAGATAAAGATAACATGAAAAATCTGATGTGGCCAGCACATTACCTTCCATCAGTTCTATGTATTTTGTATAAATGTCATATATAAAGTTCATTGCAAAAGATTATATTTCTTGTACATTACCTTAAGGCAGTTATGCAAATTCCACACAGAAAGTTTCTAACAAAAGATCCTATATTTCCAGTAAAATTATAACATAAGCATACTGTCAACTGCACTTGACACTGACACCTTTCAATCAGAATTTTCTTAACGTAGCAGCTGTTTCCAAAGTTATAGCAAAGCTGACTAATATATTTGATATTTAATTTCTTTATCATTTTTTAACTCTATGTCCATTTAATATGAAGTATAAAATGCATTCAAATCGTATAGAGAATAAATAAGTCTTTAATATTTATAATAACATTAAATGTGAAAAAATGATATTTAACATCGTTTTTTCAAGAAAAACTGTTAAAATCTTCAAATGAGGGCACTTCCGGTTGACCAATTATAACCAAAATCTAATCAGCTCTTCACATTGATGTAACGAAGAGGAATACGAAAGAATTATAATTTTTGGAATTGTAGTATTAGAGTTATCGCATTAGAAAATTTTGTCACACACAGACACACACACACACACACACACACACACACACACACACACATACATACACACACACATACAGACATCATCGTAAAAATAGTAAAATCGTATTCTAGGGACCCTAAAACGTGCTTATTCATCAAAAACTCACCACCGAATTTTTTGACCAAAGACAATACCTTCCTTACCTAAAGGTGACGGAAGGTAAAAATATAAATAACAATTTGTGGGAAATTAAATCCTCTACATCTTCTTTTCTTGGAAAAACGCCAGGCAAAATATTTATTTCGAAAATTTGCGGTTTTAGTCCTGAAGTCAAAAATTGTGACACCCTCAATGCATTCTACAACCTCTTTTATTGACTGGACTAGATAAATATTTTTATTATTACATAGCAATCGCTATACAAACGCAAAGCAACCGTTCAACAAACATATAGCAACATAATTTGATTTCAAAATAAGTATTAAAAATAATTACCAAATTAATATTAACAATGTGCTCAATACGGCACAGCATAGATTTACAGATTCGACAGCATTCATTGCCGATGCGGCCTGTACATTAAATCTGCTTTTTAGTGCCTAAACGAATAAGTACTTTCTACAACTTTTAAAAAAATCTGATATGGCCAGCACATTACCTTCCATCATTTCTATGTATTTTGTATAAATATCATACAGAAAGTTATTTGCAAAAGATTTTATTTCTTGTATATTACCTTAAGGCAGTTGTATGTATTATACAAATTTCAGAAAATTTCTACCAAAACATCGTATATGTTCAGTAAAATTATAACACAAACATAGTGTCAATTGCACTTGACATTGACACCTTTTAATCAGTATTTTCTTAATATATCAGCTGTTTCCAGCATTATAGCATAGCTGGCTAATATAAGATATTTAATTTCTTTATAATTTTTACCTTCCGTCACCTTTAGGTAAGGAAGGTATTGTCTTTGGTCAAAAAATTCGGTGGTGAGTTTTTGATTAATAAGCACGTTTTAGGGTCCCTAGAATACGATTTTACTATTTTTACGATGATGTCTGTATGTGTGTGTGTGTGTGTGTGTGTGTGTGTGTGTGTGTTTGTGTGTGTGTGTATGTATGTGTGTGTGTGTGTCTGTGTGTGACAAAATTTTCTAATGCGATAACTCTAATACTACAATTCCAAAAAATATAATTTTTCCGTATTCCTCTTCGTTACATCCATGTGAAGAGCTGATTAGATTTTGGTTATAATAGGTCAACCGGAAGTACCCTCATTTGAAGATTTTAACACTTTTTGTTGAACAAACTATGTTAGATATCATTTTTTTACGTTTAATGTTATTATAAATATTAAAGAATTATTTATTCACTATACGATTTTAATGCATTTTATTCTTCATATTAAATGGTCAAAGAGTTAAAAAATTATAAAGAAATTAAATATCATATATATTAGTCAGCTTTGCTATAATTCTGGAAACAGCTGCTACATTAACAAAATTCTGATTGAAAGGTGTCAGCGTCAAGTGTAGTTGGCAGTATGTTTATGATATAATTTTACTGGAAATATAGGATCTTTTATTTGAAACTGTCTGTGTTGAATTTGTATAAAATACATACAACTGTCTTAAGGTAATGTACAAGAAATATAATCTTTTGCAAGGAACTTTCTGTATGACATTTATACAAAATACATAGAACTGGCGGAAGGTAATGTGCTGGCCACATCAGATTTTTTAACTCTATATCCATTTAATATGAAGTATAAAATGCATTCAAATCGTATAGAGAATGATATGAGAAAGTTATATTCAACATTGTTTTTTCAAGAAATACTGTTGAAATCTTCAAATAAGGGAATTGTAGTATTAGAGTTATCACAGGCGAAAATTTTGTTACACACACACACACGCATACACGCACACGCGCACACTCTCTCTCTCTCTCACACACAAACACACGCACACACACACACACACACACACACACACACACACATACATACACACATACATACACACACATACACACACACACACACACACACACATACACACACACACACACACACACACACACACACACACACACACACACACACACACATACATAGACATCATCGTGAAAATTGTACATTCGTATTCTAGGGACCCTAAAACCTACTTATTTATCAAAATACACCACCGAATTTTTTGACCAAAGACATTACCTTCCTTACTTGAAGATGACGGAAGGTAAAAAGTTGATGTGCATTGATATCAGTATGTACCTATGCGAGATTATTTCATTAATTACGTAACGATAAAAACGAAAATTTCACACACTATGCACATTATTTCGTACACTGTGTGCATTATTTCGTGCACTGTGCACATTATTTAGCGTAGTATATCGCCCACACTTCCAAAAGCAGACACAAAACGAGCAAAAATTTTTTAATTGTCACATTGTTTATACCAAAAATAAATGTGTATAATTTAATAAATTTTATATTAAGCTTGTGCAAAAATTCTAAATTGAATGTGTTAAAAATTATAGGAAAGTTCAACTGTTGTCTGTCATATTGATAAGATATCTATTTAAGTTTTTTTAACCCTTTTACGTATTTTCATACGTAATATAACAAGTGATATGATTATCATCGATGATATCCTCGAGTGAAACCGAGTTGCAGATTACACGAGTCCGAAGGACGAGTGAAATGTGCTGCTTCGGTTTCACGAGTAATATCTTCGATTATTAATCATATCACGAGCTTATATTTAATGAGAGAATATAATGAATTTTTGTGACATATTGTATGTGTTGCTAACCTAACTTTTAATATATTGTATTACAATGGTTAATTTGACAATTGCCTTATTATTTTCATCGTTGCTGATATCAACCGAACGATTATCGCACATTTTTATATTCAAAATTATCTGTCAATGTCAAGTAAAGAAAAAAAAATCCCTTAGTAACGAATATAAATAAGGTGATAATTTCTTTGTTTTTTATCATCGCTGTGATAGATATGTAACTAGGGAGATACTGAGTGTTGATTGGCGGAAAACATGTCACGTGACTCATGAATTATATTCTCTATATTATATTAAAGTTAGTTGTAGAAAAAAAAATTGTGCACCGAGTGTGCAAAATATGTTTTTTCTACGAGTGCTATGAAAAGTACACATTTACGCTCTCGTTTGTCATCGTAAAGTTGATATTTTTTGAGGAGCGAGCAATAAAGTTCTTTTTCGCGCGTCTCAAATGCTAACAAGCTTGCCCGCCAAATAAAAAATATTTTTATTTAATTATTTACAATTTTAAAATATATTGTACACTTTGACAATTTTTAATATTAATTCCTGAAATAAAAAATATATTATATAAATGGTTTCTTACTTCCTGCTTGTCATTTTTTTTATAGAAATATCGATATATAAAATGAACGAAGAAAAAATAATGTGTGTTACAAGGGTGAAGTGTCATTGCCGATTTCGGAAGATTCTTACGTGACAAGGTATCACTTCGCGCTCTTAATACACAATAGTTATTTGTGTATTAACAGCGTAAAGTATATGTATCGGAGCGCGGCAATCTTTCGAAAGCGACAATGACACTTTACGCTCGTAATACGCACATTATTTTTCTACGTTCGTTCTCTATAGCAATATTTCTAAAAAAAACTGACAAGCAGAATGTAACGAAAAATTATAAAATACAATCTATTTTTAATATTGAAAATAATAAAAATTAAATAATATTTTGCGAGCGAGTAAAAAACTCGAGTGCTACTCAAAAAACATCAATTTTACGATGACAAGTGAGAACGTAAATGTTTATTTTTCAAAGTAGTGATAAAAAAATAAATATAGTACTCTCGCTCTCGAGTGATTTTTTACACTCTCGTACACTAAACACATATTTTGCGCACATGGTACACAAATAACCATTTGCCTGTCGAAATCTTTTATAAATTGTCAAAATATGTTGCCTGAGTTGTCTGGTCGCGAGAAGCGAGTTCGATCCCAATCGACGGCACAAAAATTGTTTCAGATTTAAAATGGCACAAAAGTGAGTTACCATGTACTGAATATAATTTTATTTTAGTACAATCCTCCTTTCGGCATTGAGAAAGAGACTTGGCGTAAATATTTTCGCTCATTATTTTCACCCAACTGTTGCCATAGAAATAACCTTAGTATATAAAATAGAAGGTATTGAGTTCTGTATCCAAGTAAGAAACAACATCTTTCAATTACAGAATTAAACATTTAACAAAAATCATTTTAGTATAATACCTACTGCACATATCAAATTAATGTAGTTTTGTTACCTAAACGATCTATCAGTACTATAAATGGCTTGACAATAAATAATGAACAGATTCCATTGCTTACAAAAGGTTACGCTTCCTAGTGTCATTAGTAGAAGAAATATCATTTATTTACATTAGCTCCACCAGTTGCATTGTTGGTATTAGACACCTCGAGATCAATCTTGACACGCAAAGTTTTCATAGTTTGTATTCAAAACGAATTTATTAGTGTAGTTGTCTCTGGCCATAATTTGTCTGTCATTGAATATACGTTACGGAAGTTGAGTTTGCAAAGTGAATAACAATGTAATTGCACACATTTCGCGATCACAATGAATTTTCATAACAAATTATATACAAAATATACTCCCCTAGATGTTATTAAATAAACACAGCGTTCCCAGTACTAGGTAATTTGTATAATTTAATACAATAAGGGTAGAATTACAGTGCGAGTGCGAGTATTGCAGCAGATGAATATTACATCCTGTCAGGACTGGATTAAGCCCACGGGAATTTCATGGACTTTTAATGAATCACATTAGAGAGAATTGTGCACCGTTTTGATTTGTGATATTGTCCTCTAGCACTACAATCATTATTATTACGCAAACAGACATATTCAATATTGTCCGAGTACATAAATCATCCACAAATGTTAACAAAATTCAGTGAAGCACGGAAACAAAACCTATAGTAATAATATTTGATCATACTCGTATGTATTGAGAGAAACTACATTCATACGAAGAATAGTATATCGTCACATTGTGAGCATATTTAGAATCGTTATTGACGCTCAAACTCCCATTGACTGATTCGCAGAAGTTCAATACTCCAACTGGTCAAAATCAGAATAATCCAAAATTTAAAAAACTCAAATTTTGGTATTTTTACCTCTCGCTAAGAAAAGTATTGTATTAATGCTAAAAATCGCATATCCAGATTTTAGTGAATAAGCACATTTTAAGGTCCCTAGAATCCGATTATAACATTTTTACGATGATGTCCGTATGTGTGTGTGTGGATGTTGGATTCACGATTTCTCAAATACTATAAGACTTAAGACATTTTTAACTACGGATTCCTCAATCTAAAAATAATGGGAAGAGTTGATTAAATTTTGGTAACAATTGGACAACCGGAAGTACTAGTTACAAGAAAAAAATCATCTAAATATTATTTATCGAAAATTTATTTAAATACTTATATTAAAAAACGTTAAATTCTTTATTCGATAATTATAAATTCATTGTTATTATTTCTTCTATAGATATAGAGATAAAGAAATGCATATAAAATAATTTGATGTAAAAATTCTCAGATCAAACTACTTCAAGGCAAGAAATTCAAATGTTTGTAATTGACACACAAATGTCACTGTCAAAAATATTTGTATGCCACTGTGAAAAATATTTGTACATTATTCTGAAGATTATGAAAATAAAAAAAGTCAACAACGCAAAATATACGTAAAAAAGAATATAAAAGGAATTTGCAAAAAAATGATGAATATAGAAAAAGAAAAGGAAAGTAGAAAAAGAAAATTTCAGGATATTGAATATAAAGAAAATGTATGTATTGTTTTTATTTTATACTAAAATATCCCATAGATTTTGCAAATATATGTGAGAATTATTTTGTAGTGAGACATGAATATATGTCCAAAAAATTATGTTCGACTGTGTTGGGGATGGAATAAATAAAGTTTCGGACTGGCAGTCAATATTACAATTTATTCACGCCGACGTTTCGACTATACAATAGTCTTCTTCAGGGCTCTACAATATATATATATACATAGGAAATAGTAAATGAGAACACAATATAATTATAAAATTCTAGATTACAAAACACTAAACATGAAACTTACAGAATGGTCGAGTTGAAGGAAAAAATACACGTGTGGATAAGCGTAGATACAATCAAGTCGGACATTTAAAAAAATAAATAAATAAATAGTCAAAAAACACAGATCACAGAGTGAAAATCGTCAAATAATAAAAAATTGTCCAAGATGACTACAATAAACTAAGCTGAATATAAGAAAAAATATTTTAAAATGGTAACTGTAGATTAGTGTAAAACACACATGTACAGTTACCATTTTAAAATATTTTTTCTTATATTCAGCTTAGTTTATTGTAGTCATCTTGGACAATTTTTTATTATTTGACGATTTTCACTCTGTGATCTGTGTTTTTTGACTATTTATTTATTTATTTTTTTAAATGTCCGACTTGATTGTATCTACGCTTATCCACACGTGTATTTTTTCCTTCAACTCGACCATTCTGTAAGTTTCATGTTTAGTGTTTTGTAATCTAGAATTTTATAATTATATTGTGTTCTCATTTACTATTTCCTATGTATATATATTGTAGAGCCCTGAAGAAGACTATTGTATAGTCGAAACGTCGGCGTGAATAAATTGTAATATTGACTGCCAGTCCGAAACTTTATTTATTCCATGAATATATGTATTTGTATTTAAAAATATTTTTCGTTTTATGCGTACAACCACGTAAAATATCTGGCAAGAGGTTATGTGCTGGCCACATCAGATTTTTATTTTTGGGGAAATTAGTATTGCTAGTAACATTTCTCTAAAGATATCTATCTTATATCAAAATGGGCTCACGTCTGATTCAACCCGTTAAAAACATTTGTATAGTAATTCGATTATTACTTGTAGGTAAATTAACAAATACGAGTAGTTGTAATTTTTAAATATTGTCAAAATTTAAAGCTTTTGGGATTTAAGACATTTTTTCTGTTTCGCGTACAAAAAGTGAATTTTGTACAACTGTTTTTGACAAAAACAGAGTTACAATGTATAATTTTGTATAAATGTTTTGGGGGATTTTTTAAATTGTGAAGTTGGTAACTTAATCTAAGTGTCAAATAAATATCTTTCATTTCAGTTGTCATTACCTGTCGTCATTACTCATGGAAAATTACTGAAATTAGATTTTATATTTGCAATCGTAAATAAAATTTTCCCTCTAGTTCTGCAAATCAGTACTATGAAAAGCAATCGTACAAGCGCCATATTGAATAAATGACAGCTGAGTAAGCAGTGTAGTAATTAATAATTAAATATTTTAACTTATCGCCTTTATATAAATAAGTTTTTAAATTCGATTTCTATACACAGTCACCGAAAAACAGTGAACAATGCGAACTGTCATATGTCAAACCCATCGTATGGCGGCCATCTTGTTTCGAAAATCAGCGCCTCTATCGTTAATTTCGATTGCGAATATGAAAATATTTACATCAAACAGTAAAGCACTCTTTTAAATTATAATTGCAGGTATTTATTTGTAGATTCGTAACACAATAAATATATATTTTAACTCTAACCTAACTTTTAACTGTTGTTAAAATGTCGTATGTCAAAATAAATTAAATTTCGAATGTTTATTGAAACTGTCAATTTTACAAATCTTGAAATTTTATTATTTCGTTCAATAATAATTTAGAAATAAATGTAAATTAATGCAAAATAGGAAAAATAATATCCTGCCATAACACTCATTGATAATAAGGTTAGACGTGCAAACCAAATTCTGTGTAATTTTACAAATGGTTATTTACAATAATTAAAATTTGTAAAATTTACTTTATTATTAATATCTAGTAACCTTTGCAGTTTTCCGGAGAAACATATACATAATTAAAATGGTCTCTTAGGGTCACTGATGGATAAACTATGGTATAGCTATCGGAGGTATAACTTTATCCTAGCAACTATACCTTCGATAAACAAGACTGTCTTTTACAATGCATTTTTATCTATCAGATATTTACACCAGGAAATACGTTAAATCACTTTAGGTTGGTATTGATACAATAAAATTATCTTCTTGTTAGACTATTTTTCTTCAATATTGTTATTATTTTTGCCTTCTAATTTGCATTTTTCACGATGTTAGATGATATTAACGGCGTTTTAGATTCTGAGAGTGATGATGAAATACTTTATTGACATCTGTCAAACGTATGAATACCAACACATCGTTTGTGTTTACGTGGTATCCATAAAAGCAAGGGATAAAGTTATCCGAGGTTTATACGACCGATATCCATGGGGTAAGAAATACAGTGGTCCCCCGGTAATCCGACAAACGTTTTGCAGGGCAGTGTCGGACTATCGAATTTGTCGGATTATAGAGTATTGCCTAAGACCCCCTATAGTCCGGATTTTTTTACAAACGAGTACCTTATAATCCGACAAATTACAGATCCAGTGATAAGATTCTATATGTTATACTCTGAAGTACAAATCATACTTCATTATGTATGTCAAATTTAGTAAATTAAACAACACAATAGAGAGCTTACGTTTTATTATGAAATTAACGTGATTAATGCTATAGAACTTACAAACAATAATAACTTTACATTAGGAAATATGTAATTGTGTACAAACAAATGTACATACTAAAATAATCAAAAATTATGAATAAAAATCATACTATGAATCAATCATCATCATACTATGAAGCATGAAAATATTCATCAATTTTTTTGTTTAACATTGTTGAAACGCGAAACCAAAGCTTTGTCGTCATGTCGGAATACAAGAGGTGCCGGATTAGACAGGGGCCGGTTTACCGGGGATCCACTGTTCTGGTGTTTATTCTATCTGAGGTTTATTCGAGGTTTTTAAAATATAATTTCCAATTTTATACCTGGTATAGCGTTATACGAGGTTTATCTAATGATAGTAAAAGTGGCCCTTAATGGGATAATTCTTGTCTAATTTAACCGACCTTGTATATTTCATAATTTCCAAGATTTCCATGTTGATTACGTTACTTGAGATCTCGTATACAGGCTGTTCATTTTAAGTAGTACACTATTGCTAATTCGAGATCTATAAGAGCTACGATGTCGTTTAAATTAGCAAACAATTTCTATTTCACTAGACTTTTTTAATGAACGTAATACAAATTTTATTCGACCAGTGGTTTTAAAACTATGGGGACCAACTTTTTTATTTTAAATGCGATCATATATTATTTTATTTACTTATTAGATAAAGAATTTTATTCTGAATTCAGTGATATATTTTCATACCCTCACATAACGATTTTTCAAAGAATTATGCATAATTTTTTTATAACAATATGCATAAAATATGACTATAATGAAAGTACCTCGGATGGAAAAAATAAATACATGTTAATTTTTTTACATAGAATTAGAGTTCCCTGGTGTATATTTCCTTCTGTCACTTGATCATAAATGTCAACATGTTAACGCGCATAAAATATTCACGCATTTCTTTCATTATAATTCTATGTAAGAAAAATATCATGTATTAATTTTTTCCATTTGTGGCACTCTTATTATAGTCATATTTTAATCATAAATATAAAATTTTATATGCATATTTTGCAAAAAAAATCCTTATGTGAGAGTATGAAAATATCATATCACTGAATTAAGAATAAAAGTCTCTATCTAATAAATAAATAAAAAATATATGATTTCATTTAAAATAACAAAGTTGGTCCCCACAATTTGAATACTACCGGTTGAAAAAAAATAATTTTACGCTCATTATAATACTCCAGTTAAATAGAAATTGTTCGCTAGTTTAATTAATCTCATAGCTCTTACAAGTGTACCACTTAAAATGAACACCTGTATATACACTTTATATAAACTGTGGCACACCAGCATAATTAGGTAGCCTGACTATGACATTGTTAACCATGTAAACGGATTGAAACCAATTATCAAACACATGGTTCCAATGGTTATATGATGACAAAATGGATTACTTGTGCTGTAAAATTAGCCCTGATGTTATTTCTTTGCGGATTTGATGCATTACCACACTACACATAAAATAACAAGGTACATACCTATAATATCGCTACTGCCGGAACCTAGTAATGTCATAAGTCGATTATTGCGTTTGGATTAAATTTGGAGTTGCAACGTACATAATTATGTTTGAGACCAACGCTGACTTGGAAGTTTATGGACATGCAGATATATGGTATAAAAGGTCTAGTTACGTTTTATGTACCAAATTTAATCCTAACGCAATAATTGAAAAAAAAACGACTTATGACCTGTATACCCGATAGTAGCGATATATTTCATCGATAAATTCATTTTGGTAGAAATTTTGAAAATAATTAAGTGGACAGCTCAATTTTAAAAGACAATACTTCTTACCCAATAAAAGCTGACCTTGATAAAAAATGATTATATAAACCCGTAATAACTGATTTTTTCGTATGGTAAACATTTGATTATGTCACAATAGTAAATAACAGTATCACGGCGTAAAGCAAGCCAATATCTCTACTGAAGATCAATTATTAGGACACGTAGATGAAATTTATATCCGAAAGGAAGTTTATAACATAGATTAATATGTATATAACGTATGCAAGATAATATGATAACTAGTAATAATTTATTAATTATATTTTATCCGTTGCAAAGGTTAACAAATAAGATAAATTTTGTCACTGACATAAATACATATCCCGCCCAATTTTCTCAGAGATTGAAAAGGATACAATGTTATATTGAATATGCAGAAAAAGACGTGTCTCTGTTTGAAGGTTAGGGTTAATATTTTTCATCAAAATTTCCAAATTCAGTTGGTTGAACTTTTCCCAATCCCAGTTTCCAGTTGGTTCTTTGAAGTAACTTATGTAAAACGTCGAAAAATATTTGCTCTCAAAGCATCTCAATTTATGAAAACATCCTTTATCATATTAGCTTCTTTATCAATTTCATCGCAGATTTCAACGTGTTTACATTATATGATTGGATAAATACGATCACGGTTTCCAAATATCGAATTAAACTAAACTTTTTAAGTACAAAATTGCACTAAGTAAAGGTTTATAATATCACTTTTTATTAAAAATAAAGTTTTTTAGTGTAGGTATTACGAATACATCTTCTATTTAATATAAAAATTTAATATACCTAAATAGTTCATATTCTAAGTTCTAGTTTCGAATTTGCACAAAATAATAATTATTGAAATTTAACCTAAATGATTTAGTTCTAGTTTACGATCTGTTTTTTACCTCCCGTCATACTGTAGGTAAGGGAGGTAATGTAGTCGTGCCAAAAATTCGATGGTGAGTTGTCAGTAAATAAGCACGAATTAAGGTCCCCACGACACGTTTTTACTATTTTCTGGCCGCGTGGATGAGTGTCTAGTCGCGAATCTGGGGAACCGGGTTCGATCCCGACCGACGCCAAATATTTCGATGTTTAAATGGCACAAAATAGACCCCTGTGGTGCACTCTCCACGCCAGCAATGAGTGCCCGTGAGGTGACGCCTGGTAAACGCCCGCACGGTACAAATATGTCATCATCATTACCGATATCTGCGAACACAGCAGATTGGCACACCCAGCAATGGGTAATATGCCGTGATGATATATTTATTTTATTTATTTACGATGATGTGTGTATGTGTGTGTGTGTGTGTGTGTGTGTGTGTGTGTATGTGTGTGTGTGTGTGTGACGATTTTTTCGTCCACAATAACTTTTATAACAAACTTCCAAATATTTCCATTTTCCGTATTTAAGCTTCCTGCATTCATATAAAGAATTGATTAGATTTTGGGTAAAATTGGATAACCGGAAGTGACTGTTTACTTGAAGCCCACAATCGTTTTTAAAGAAAAACTATATTAAAATATAATCCAAAAGTTTGCAATTTTAGGATTTAAAACATATTATGATAAATTTCAAAACTTGTCAAATTTGGTATTTAAGATTTTTATATGAATGTGAACATGTTTGATTTTTTTTTTAATTGATAAACCGGAATTGATACTTTACTTGAACAGATTCTCGTGATAAAATATATTATGATATATTCCAATACTTGTCAAATTTAGCATTTAAGACTTTTATATAAAGGAAAGCAACATATTAGATTTTGGCTAAAATTGATAAATCGAAAGTGATACTTTATTTGAAGCTCTGAACAGATTTTCGCGAAAAATAAATTGATACAATCCAAAACTTTTCAAATGTGGTATTTAAGACATTTATATTAATGATAACAGCATATTAGTTGCTTTGTAAAATTGATAAAGTACTTTACAGGAAGCTAAAAACAGATTTTTTTCAAAAAATATATTAAAACGATTCAAAACTTCTCAAATTTGGTATTTAAAACTCGTGTATAATTTGAAACAACATTATATTTTGATTATACCTATATGATAAACCGGAAGTGGTACTTAATTTGGAGCTCTTAACAGATTTTCGAGGAAAAACATAAAATATAATCCAAAATTTGGTATTACAGACTTTTCTATTTATTGGAACAACAAATTAGATTTTTATTACAAACGATCAACTGGAAATGATACTTTACTTAAAGCTCATTGCTATTTCAAACATGGAATTGACGGGAGGTCATGTGTTGGCCACATCAGATTTTTCCATCTAGTTTTTCACCTACCTTGGATAATAATGTAACAAATTTGAACCAGTATGAAGTATTTCATTCACCGAATTTTGATATTTTCTACATATTATCCTACTTCTGACATGAATTTACGGAATTTGTCGTAAATCTTATTCATAATATATGTACATAAATGACAAATGGACAAATTATACATTGTTGGAAAACATAAAAAAATGCCCGAAGCGACATACGAGTATAGCTAAAATCCAGTATTATTTCATAATTAAAAATTATTTGAAAAACAAGACACTGCAAAATTTACAATTTCGCCTATATTTGATGATCAATACATTTTTTCCAGATAAACAATATATTACGAATAAATTCTAAAATTGCCTACAAATGGGACAGTCGAATTTAATCGACTTCGTATCAACGTTCTTGTTTGGTTAATAGCTACAAATAATAATTAATATTGGTAATAGATAATCATACATACTGTGATTTTCATATGTACGAGCAAAAACCATATCAATCAATTTGAAAATTTAATTCCTAATTTTATATTGTAAAAATGTAACTAAAGTGTAGCAATAATTATGTCAAATAAAAATTCCCAACTAATGAAAATACGATGAGTATAATTTATAAATAATGTAACGTGTGAGCCGCTGCTACGCTGAACAAGCGTCTAAGTATAGCGATGACGCAATCGCGCTAGCAGCCGGGCTACGTAATAAACAAGCCGCAATTTGTTCCGGTCGCCTGAACCTTTTGTGTTCATTGTTAGTATGCGGTCGAACACTCTAGAGCTCTCTGGAAGTTACTGGTTAACTGGGATAGTTGTGGATGTGAATATTCAGTAGTGTTGACGAGTATTGGGAAGCTAGGTATACGGGGACAGTAACGGCGAGTGAAAGTAGATACTCGGCAGTGGTGTTGAAGAATTGTGGCATACAGACGGGGATACTGAGGCTGTGGAAGTTAGACAGAGAATTACATAAATAGACAGATAGCGTGGTGAAAGAGTTAACTTCTGTCCAAACAGTTGAATATACAGAGGCTGTTAAGTCAGTTGAGTATATAGACGCTTTGGAGGTCGGAAGCAGACAGTTGAACGTGATATAAATAAAAAAGTGATTTAAATAGTGAAACTAAATAATTAATAATATCGTGTAAATAAATAGTAATGTTAATTGGTTAAATAAATAAATAGTGTTAGTGTTATCTAGTTAATTATAGTTTTAGT
Organism: Harpalus rubripes; assembly: GCA_963082715.1. Taxonomy (NCBI): domain Eukaryota; kingdom Metazoa; phylum Arthropoda; class Insecta; order Coleoptera; family Carabidae; genus Harpalus; species Harpalus rubripes. The sequence continues at coordinate 21,417,748 of OY720454.1, read as the reverse complement.
CTTAATTAATTTTTAATAAGTATTTAATATTAGTAATCGTTATTATTTAATACCTTTTTAATATTTAATTATAGTTTAATAAACTTTATTTTAATTAATAATAATTGTGTAATATTTATACTTTACCCAAATAAATAAATTAAAAAACGGGACAATAAATATGACATGAGTCGAGACCACACGAGAATACAGGCCTGAATGCTTATCCCTGCTCAATGCGTCATGTCGAACTATGAGGCCAGCGCACTAGTCTAGCCCTATAAAAACAATAGAGCTACAGCAGTCAGCGCGAGTGGACGCACGGCACAGCGCAACACAGAACGTCAAATTTCGATAATTTTTTGTTGAAGGATATTGCAGAAATGGTTTTAAAATGCTGTGTGCCAATGTGGAGGACCAATTACGGTAACATGGGTAACTTAATATACCTAACAGAGAAATTAGAAGCTAAACAAGTTTTCCTAATATATGGTGAATGTATATCATGCAGAACATCAAATTTAGTTACGAAAATCTTTTTAGGAATATTCAGCAACATTTTACTAAATAATTATAGAAAAACTGTAAAGAACAAATTTGTAATAAAAAGCAGTTTAACAAAGAAATAAATAAATTAGCGAGCACCTAAATCTATTTTATTTCAAAGTAATGGTTATTCTAAATATAAAATATGTGTGCCTTATGTATGTTATCCATTTTTAGTTTCATTATTATCAATTTCATATTACGTTCTATACTATTTTCATTTGCTAGCTACAGATCTAAAGATTTAATAATGTTATTATTTTTTTATTATTTCTTGTATTATTTAAAAATAAAACACGATTTTATTCAATACATCAGCTTATTTGTATATTTAGGCCATTTATAATTCGTTTTGTATTTAATTTGTCTAGTTATGTATATAAAATAGTTATTTTATAATATTTGAATAGTTATTTACGAATTGTATATCTTTATAAATCACATTTTACAATCCTATTTGTTTAAAATTCCGTATATTTCCTATGTTTACACTGCTATCGTTCGAGGCGTGGCGTGACAGCAAGAGGCTAGCTGTGACGTTACGAATTGAGCTTTCAGGCCTGTATTCTCGTGTAGCCTTGCATGAGTCCATAATTAATAGAGACTTCCACCATAGTAAACAAAATGAAAGAGAAAATTAATAATTTATATTAAAATTAGACTTCAAAACTGTATGTTAGAGTCTATCATTGTTTAAAAAATATAAGTCGGTAGTTCTTAAAATATTCGTGTTTTAAGGCTCGTAACTCCTACGGCACACATTTACTCTATTCAAAAAAATACCTGTTTCAAATCTTCTGTTATTACCATTTGAAATCCGGAATGCATTTTCAACTAAATGAATGCAGAAAATAAAAAAAATAAAACCCTAATAATACTTTTTTGAATTGATGATGCCACGTTAAGGCAAAAACTATATGAGCAAGCAGGAACATCTTGCTAGTGACATTCAAAACGGACTATTATATACCTAGGCAATTTTTTATTAATTATTCTATAAGGCCCACTTTTACAATTGCTGGATGCACTATGGTATAGCTATCGGAGGTATAACTTTATCGTAATAACTATACCTCCAATAAACAAAACTGTCTTTACAATGCATTTTTATCTATCAGGTAGTTATACTAGGAATATCGTTAAATCACTTTATACTATATTTCAGATAAGAATAGACTTGTTTGCGCTGCGGACCTAGCCTGTTTCACACACAAAAAACTTATGAATTATTTTTGTTTCCTGTATGACATACTTGACAGCTCGAAACGTCAAAATTTGATCATTTTTAATTCTTTAATAAATAAACAATTACATATATATATATATATATATATATATATATATATATATATATATATATATATATGTCGTATGGCAAAACAAAAAAATAAAACAATATTAAAAATAACAAGAACAAGAATTAACTATCATAAATGTCTGTGTTTTGACTTATGGTTTGATATCTAGGTTACAATTACATAAAGTTACTAAATAGAAATTATATTTCGTTGGTGAAGTATAGAGTTTTTAAAAAACAACTCTTTACTTTGAACTTGCAAATTATATCTTTATTAATTTGCGTAATAACATAGAGTAAGCACAATAAGAAAAGAGCATCTTATCATATGAACATAGCCTTTTTATACCTTTCCTTATCTAATGGAAAGGTACTGAATTTAACGCTGAAACATCAGTTTATACTACGAAATATGGTGAAATACTTGTGTACGCATATATAATTCCTCCCCTTTTAGATTTAACTATAATTCTATTTTTATTCTAAAGTATTTTCTCACTTTAATCTATCTTTATCGTCTCTATATTTACCTGTCCTAGGTATTACAAATTTCTTTATAACATTGTAATTTATTATTAAGAATATAGTGAAATATATTATGTAAGAGTGGTGACTGTTATTTTCTATTTGAATTTCTTTAATTTGTGTAATTTTGGGTTTGTTTAATATTATGTCAGATATGTTGTTTAATTTTGTATTGTTTATACTTAAAGTATTTAATACTTTCTCAAAAATTTTGAATTCAATTTCTTTATATTTTTGTGTAATTTGTTTAAATTTATAATTGTTTATTTGACAATCTCTATCTTTATTTTGAAAATTTCTTTAATTGATTGGTCCACTGTATTTTCTGCACATATTTTTATTTGCTGTTTATTAGGACTTATTGTAATCAATTCATTGGTATTTTGAATTAGTTCGAAAATATTTCTTTTTTCAATATCGTGGTATGTACAGTCATCATCCTTTTGTTTCCTTAAAGTACTTTTCATACAATTACTTAATTCTAAAAATTGTGTAGTACATAGATAATTTGGTATTACAGACTTTTCTATTTATTGGAAAAACAAATTAGATTTTTATTACAAACGATAAACTGGAAGTGATACTTTACTTAAAGCTCATTGCTATTTCAAACATGGAATTGACGGGAGGTCATGTGTTGGCCACATCAGATTTTTCTAGTTTTTGACCTACCTTGGATAATAATGTAACAAATTTGAACCAGTATGAAGTATTTCATTCACCGAGTCTTGATATTTTCTACATATTATCCTACTTCTGACATGAATTTACGGAATTTGTCGTAAATCTTATTCATAATATATGCACATAAATGACAAATGGACAAATTATACATTGTTGGAAAACATAAAAAAATGCCCGAAGCGACATACGAGTATAGCTAAAATACATTGGTTTATAGTATACTCCTCTGTTTCTGTAATGTATAATTGTTGGGCTATATTTATCGTTATAAATTTATCTTTTTGAATAATAGGTAAAAGCTGTGAATAGATGTAATTATAGGTTTCTTGTGAAAATATGGGGATTGTGATTATAATAGCTATTTGTGTATTAAATGCGCAAAATGGGACATTGTCGATTGAGAGGTTGTTGCCGCGCGACGCAGGAGCGAGGCATTTTCTCGAAATCGACAATGTCCATTTGCGCTCGAAACACACACAAGATTTTTTCTACAGTCGCCACAATGGGGTCCTCCACCATAACAAAAATTTATTTTTTATGTATCTTTACTTATCGGTATTTTCCATTCTTCTTGAGCTATTGCTTCAATCTAATCAAAGCATTTTATACTTTCGTTTTTGTAAATGAATGCCCTATATTATTTTCACAGCAGTGCGGCATTTTGTTTGGTTACGTAACATACCGACAGAGCAATTATATGTCAGATTTACTTGTTAAGTGGGTAATGTGTAACTACAGTGTCATTAATTCCTGACTAAACGTTTCCATTAAGTATGTAGCCAAGTAACATTTCTCAACATTGTATAGTTAGAAATTTGAGGAGCGAGCGTTTTTTCTACTTTGTCGCTCTAGAGCGGCAAAGTGACATTTTGCGTTGACAAAAGAGAGCGCAAATGGCTACTTTGTATATAGACTGTAGAAAAAGTATATTTGTTCTTTGCTGAATTGGCAGTGTGTTTCTATTAATTCGTTAAAGTCCCAAATGTTTTGGATTTCAGTTGTTTGTTTTTAATTTTCATATGATATAATACTAGTATCTAGTTTGTGTAATGAACAAAATGTAAGGCTTGTTTCTATTTCTTTTAATAATTCGTTTAAGGGCCGGTATTTTCACTTGCGAATAAAGGTTCAGATAAATTTATCCGTCGGATAAATATTTTTGTCGTCTTTTCATTTGCAAATAAATTTATTCGAAAGAATAACATCTGTTATTCGCGGAATAAATTATTCGGTACTTGGGTAGCGAATAACCGTTTATTCGTAAGTTCATTACATTTCCACATAGTGCAAATTTATTAACAAAATAGATGTATTAAATATTATGATGATATTTTCAACTATGAATTAATAAATAACGTGAGAAATTGATCACACACCATCAGACAGCGACATAACCACATACTTGAAATAATTTTTGACAGATTCCGATTATGAAAACAATTTAGAATCACATATTGGGATCGCATTTGATCTCAAACAGTCAATAGGTAAATCATTATAAAGATCCTGTCATTTGACGCTGGAAAAATATGTTCGAATTTGGGATACGTTTGTTGAATACATTGACAAACATTTACTTTGAAGTGAAAGAAATATACAAGAAGTATAAGGACAATTTTACAATATACATATCTCGTTTACCACATATGAGTGCTGCATTAGATGGTACACTTGTTAAATTACAGTCTCCCGGGGCTAGAAATACAGAATGTAGATGACATTGACATTAAAGATGTCAAACAAAATTTTGACAACTACGGATTCAAAAGTAGTTGACACATTTCATCCTTGTCTGCCTAACGTGGTTATGCCAAACTCCATCCTTCTCTATTGACACAAATTCACTCTGCAAGGCAACTGTCACAGATATTATTTTGCGTAAGATTATTTTTATTAAATTTATTATGTTTTGTCTCTAATTAGCTATTTAGGTGCGTAACCGATGCTGTTGGATAAGAGCTACATTTAATGATACTGGTATTCACGTATTTTATTTCAGTTTATTTCTAGATTTCAGTGTGAGAACATCGATATTATAGTGATTCAGGTGAGAGAGTTAATCTAGCGTGTGTATGATTGGGGGTGTGTGTGCGAGCAGTACGGTGTACTGTAGTGGCCGCATCGTGTGAACCCGAGGGTCGCCAACGGTAGCAGCAGGGAAGGCTGTAGTGACCCGCATCTGGTGTCGCCAACGGCAGTAGCAGTTAGGGCTGTAGTGATCTGATCCAGTTGGTTAAGAGGAATGTCTCCGAATAACCACCGAAGGGGCAGTGGTTCCGTAGTGGCCGCTCGTGTGAACCCGAGGGTCGCCAGCGTAGCAGCAGGGAAGGCTGTAGTGACCCACATCTGGTGTCGCCAACGGCAGCAGCAGTTAGGGCTGTAGTGATCTGATCCAGTTGGTTAAGAGGAATGTCTCCGGATCACCACCGAAGCGGCAATGGTTCCGTAGTGGCCGCTCGTGTGAACCCGAGGGTCGCCAGCGTAGCAGCAGGGAAGGCTGTAGTGACCCACATTCTGTGGTCGCCAGCGTAGCAGCAGTTAGGGCTGTAGTGATCTGATCCAGTTGGTTAAGAGGATTGTCTCCGGATCACCACCGAAGCGGCAGAGGGTCCGTAGTAACTAGCGGTACTGCCCGTAGTTGCCAACATGTGTGTACGGTGTGTGAATGCCTGAACCTTTTGTAAATGATTGCCTCCTCACTGAGTATTTCTCATGTGTTAATTCTTTTACAGAAATAATCACGGCGTGAAGGAGGATTCCGCGTGACCGGGTTCGGCCAGGCGACAGTCATCTAGATTTGTTATTATTTTTGTATTAATACTGTATATACCGGTTTGGGTGATAAATGTGTTTTAATATTCCTATTTTCAGCGCTAATATTTAATCGTCATTTATAACACTACCAATTCACAACCGTTAGTTATTCGACAGATAGCTATTTGTTTGTGTAAAATGTGTGAAAAGACGCAATGGAATTATCCGTTGGATAAATACATAGAATAAATTTATTTAACGAATACTTATTCGAAACTTTATTAGGAAGCGAAAATACCGGGCCTAAGTTTATTATGATCAATATTAATTTTTGAAATTTATTTCCTATATCTATCTGTACTTTCCAATCGAGATTTCCTTTTAGAATTGTGATTATACTATCAATTTGAGTTTTTAATTCTGCTTCGTCGTGTTTAATGTTCTGTAGTTGTAGATTAAATTTATTTGTCATTTCTTTATTATGTTTTATTATTTGATTATTTTGTTCTTGTAATATTTCCTGATTCTGTTTTAATGTATTAAACAGTTCTTCGTATTTTTCTCCATCTGATGAGTCGAAATTTCCGGTTATGGATTTTATGATTGAGCCTAATCTATTGATTAAGACACGTTTTTGTCTTTTATTGAATATTTTTTTGATTTGATTGTTTAGATCTAAATAATTATAATTTAATATGTTTATATATGTTTGGAATGTTATATTATGTATATCTAGATTTTCGATTAGTATTTCCTTGGTGGCCTTTATTTTTAAGTATTCTTCATATATAGGGTCAGGTTATAATTGTAGTAGGCTATTTGTTTTGTTTTTATTTTGCAATTTCTTAGTTCGGCTTGGTGAAATCCATTGTTGTTTGTTATATCTTGCATCTGCCCGTAACATCTGTAATAATTATTTAATTTTTAGATGGGTAATTTTTATATTATTATTTCTATTTTCTTATCTGTTATACCTATTTTCCCTAATATTGGATTATAATGTTTTACTGAATATTTTCTAAATATAGGTTTTTTTATTTTATGAATCACTCTCGGATTTTGTTTGACATATACATTATCTTTGAGTTGTAGCGGATGGTCGTTTTCTACGTATCTTTTCACTTTTTCTTTTTCTTTTTTATTCTTTACTTGGTTAATTTCTTGTCGCTTTTTATTATGTTCTTCTATACGTTATTTTTTGTGTCTTCTAGTGTTTTGTAAAATATAATTTGGTTATCTACGATATTTATTCGATCGTCTAGGTATTTTATACCTGAGACTGGGTTCTCATCTGAACTGTGAATTGTTTGATTGTCTTCGTCTATATTGTTTTGTTCGCTATCTCCTTCTATTTCGTTATTATTTACTTGTGGTAATGAATATACGTTTATTATTATGTTAGTGTCAGCGAAAATTTTATCTATTCTTTGTTTTACTTTGTCCCATTCTAACTTGTCTCGTCCACAACCTAATTTTGGAATATTAATAGTAGGGATCGACCGATATGATTTTTTGTGGCCGATACCGATATCGGCCGATACCGATATACTCATAGCCGATATCGGCCGATACCGATATATCGGCCATAAAATTTTGTCGTAAATTTTTTGCTGTATAAATTAGGTAAACGTGATTTATAATGATATACTGTTACCGTTACACGCATTAACCATAAATAAAAAATGCAGAGCAAATGCAAAAAAGACATTTTTTTTCAAACGTCGCAGAAATGGCATTTTTGTGACTTAATTCACAAGGTAGAAGCTTAGCTATTTCTACTCCGGCGGCGTTGAAATTAGCTATTTCTACTCCGACGGCGTAGAAATAAAATAAATAAATATCCATAGAAACTACATAGAATTAGAGAATAAAAAGAAAAGTAGTCGTTTGAAAAAAAAATTCAATGTGTCATTCGGAATAAAAGTGTCTTTGTGTGCCTCGCATGCAATTGTTCGACTCGCTTCGCTCGTCGTGCAAACTTCCATGATCGCCACACAAAGTATTACTTTTACTCCTAATAACACAATATACTATTTTCAATAATATATTTAGCACCACCGCCAAATAGTGTTGCTAGTGATCAGCTATTTTCTTCAGCTGAAAATGTTTATGAAAGCGTAATAATTTTGTTACATTACAACTTGCCAAAACTTAACTTTAAATATTAATTTGTTTAACTAAGTGTGTAACTTTACTTCTACATTTTTAATGACTTTTTTGCTAAATTTTGAATAAGAATAAACTTGATTTGTTTTTTATTTAGTATTTCTGTTTTAATTTCCTTTAAAAAATCCTTAACAACTGAAATATTAAGCAATTTATATTTTTTTAGGCCGATACCGATATAGGCCGATATCGTGGTTTATATATCGGCCGATACCGATATCGGCCAAGAAGACCGATATGGCCGATATACCGATATCGGTATCGGTCGATCCCTAATTAATAGTATCAATTTCATTCATTATCGTAATTCTTTTAGTGGTTTGTCTAGATTTTTCAATGGAGGTTTGCCAAAATAAGTTATTTTTGTGATTAAATGAAATATTAATTCTTCTTTGGAATTTTGAATAATGATATTTTTATTATTTTCATTTTTACACAATTCTCTACTACTGTGTTCTTTGTTTATTTCTTTTGCTAGTCCTTTTGACATTTCACAATCTTGTGATATACAGTGAGCAATAGGGTTTTGCTTTGTTACGTCACCCATTACATTATTCATTTTATATTTTGGTTTTTGTCTAGATAAGCGGTCTGCTATAACATTATCTTTACCTTTTAAATAATATATCTCAAAGTTGTATTCGCTTGGTTCGATTCTCCATCTTATAAGTTTTTGGTTGGGATTCTTCATTTTGAATAGCCAGATAAGTGGTTTGTGATCAGTTTTTATAGTAAATTTTCTGCCGCATATATAATGCCTAAAATTTCTGACAGTCCAAACTATGGCTAGTAGTTCCTTTTCTATAGTACTGTAATTTTGCTCGGCGTTATTTAGGGTTTTTGAGGCACAACAAATAGGTAATTCTTTGTGATTATGTATTTGAGTTAACACTGCACCTACTAAAAAATCGCTTGCGTCTGTAGTGAGGATAAACTTTTTGTCGAAGTCGGGGTTTTGTAATATTGGTGATTCTGTAAGAACATTTTTACATTTATTGAATGCTTGTCTATAATTTTCATTATCTAAGTATATTTTTGAATGTTTTCTTAAACATTGTGTAAATGGTTTCGTGAGTTCTGCATAATTTAGTATAAAGCGTCTATACCATCCTAGTGTTCCTAGAAATTGTTTGATTTCCTTTTTTGTTTTTGGTAAATTTAAATTTTTAATAGTTTCTATTTTTTTATCAATCATTAATCCTTCTTGACTTGTTATATAACCCAAATATTTTGTTTTTTATTTGTAAAAAATCCGATTTATCACATTGTATCTTTAATGTTGCTTGTCTTCATTTTTCGAATACTAATTTTACGTTATTTAAATATTCCTCTAAATTTTTGCCAAAAAAAATTATGTCGTCCATATAGACTAAACATATTTTATTAACTAATTCACCTAATACGTTGTTAATCATCCCTTAGAAGGTGGCGGATGAATTTTTTAAGCCGAAAGACATTCTGTTAAACTCAAAATGTCCAGAATTTGTTGAGAATACCGCTTTTTTTCTCTGTCTTCCTTTATCATTAAAATTTGGTGGAAACTACTAGCTAGATCTTACGTAGTAAAATATGCATAGGGTCCTATATGATCGATAAGAGTATCGATGTTCGGAATGGGGAATTTATCGTCTTTTATTACTGCGTTTAATTTCCTGAAATCTATGACCATTCTTGTTTTTTGTACTCCGAAAGCGTCCATTTTTTTGGTATGATCCATATGGGGGAAGACCAAGGGGAAAATGATTTTTGTATAATACCTTTATTTAATAATGTATTTACGTGTTCTTCAACTTTTTTTTCGTAGATTTGTGGAAGTATATATTTCTTAGTGTAAACAGGTGTATCATTGATCAAAATTATTTCATGTTCTATTGTGTTAGTAGTTGTTAAAATTTCGTCATCTTTAGGGAATAAATCTTGATATTCATTAACTAAGTTTTTAATTTTTCCTTTTCTGTTTCGATCATGTGGTTGTCTCTAATTTGGATATTATTGATTTGAATATTTGATTTTTGTAATTCTTGTAATTTATATTTTTAATTCCCAGTTGAACTTCGTTATTTATAAAATTTAGTTGTATATTTAGCATCCTAAATGGTTCTACACCTAACAATATATTGTATGTCTTATGGAAATTATAAAAATAGCATTTAATAAATTTATTTATTTATATGAAGGCATAGCTAGTACATTTAGATTTACCGTTGACTGTTTTAAATGTCAAATTTTGTGTGTAAGTTTTCAAATTATATTGTTTAACTAAATTTTGACTAATAAAATTTATGAAAGATCCTGTACCGAAAAGTACAGTAAATGAACCTAATTTTAGAGTAGGCGATTTTTTGTAATGGAGGATATTACATAGTTTCCTCCTCCGATGTCGTCTCTAATTCTAAAAAAGAATTTTTCTGATTTTCAAAAGTAATGTCTTCGTCGGGTTCCTTATTTTCATTTATATTTTCTTCAATTTGTTCATTGCAATAATTATTTTGTCGTATGGTTTGCGTTGACATAGGTGTAGTTATTCTAGTTTACTGTGTCATAGGTGTGGGTTTAAATTGTATTCTTGTGTCAATAGCATTTTTCATATTTTGCCTGGGTGAAAAATTTTTGTATAGTGAACTTTGTCGTGGGTTAAATGGTTTTTGAGGAAACATTTGACCGGGGTATTTTTTAGTGGAATATTTCTGGGATTTTGATTTTCTTGCGATCTTAATAATAGTGATAGATGTGGGTTGTTAATGAAACTAAATTCATTTTTGATCATTATTTCACATTGTTCTAACGTAGTAGAGTCTTTTATTATAAAGAAGCCTCTCAGTGAGGAGGGTAATAGTGAAATGAAACGTTTGGTTGTAGTTAGTAATTTTTTTTTATTTATACTGAGAGAAATTCTCCTTCATTATTCTAAGGATTGTACCTATATTTTTCTGGAATTTTAATTCCATAATTTCTATTTTTAAAGTTTCGGGGGTACTTTTGTCCATGAAATTTTCAGTTAAATGGGTTTTTAATTCTTCCCAATCAGTAAACTCGTTATTGCTGACAATTTCTGCAGCTTGGTCAATTAATTTTAATTTTATCATCCCGAATAATAATAATTTTTGATTATTAGTTAATAGGAATGCACTTAGGACGGTCATAATGGCGTCTGTTTGTTTTCAAAATTTAGTAATATTTTTATGTTACCATTATAACATGGTATTGTTTTTAAGAAGGTTTCAATGTCGGCAATTGTTGTTGTTGCCATTGTGTTGATTTGTAACCTACTAGGTCTAAGTACAAAACTACTATTAATGTCACTATTAGACATATAAATTATTTGTATGAGTGGTCTGTGCCAGACCTCGATAACTTTATTACTAGATGTTTATCTAAAGTTATCCTTTCGTGTATTATTTAAATAATAACTTAGACATATAAATTGTTTGTGTGACTGGTCTGTGTCGGACTTTGGTAACTTTATTACTAGAAATTTTCTAGAGTTACCCCTTCGTTTATTACAATTTGAAGTCTGAATAACAATTTATAGAGACTTACAATTTTACCGTTTGGAAGTCTTGTAGAGTTCGGGTAAAAGGGGTAAAACTTTTTAAAAAGTACCACAGATTGAAATTTTGGTAATTTCACTCTGTCCACTTGTCCTACCGACTGCGCCAATTATATTTCGTTGGTGAAGTATAGAGTTTTTAAAAAACAACTCTTTACTTTGAACTTGTAAATTATATCTTTATTAATTTGCGTAGTTACATAGAGTAAGTACAATGAGAAAAGAGCATCTTATCATCTAAACATGGCCTTTTTATACCTTTCCTTATCTAATGGAGAGGTACTGAATATAACGCTGAAACATCATTTTATACTACGAAATATGGTGAAATATTTGTGTACGCATATATAATTTAGATAATAAAATCAAAATGGAATGAATAATATGCCTGCTTACATATCGCTTTTGTAAACTTGGTTTGCGTTTTGGCCAATCAAAAAGCGGGAATCGTAAGTCCCAACTGATATTTTTGATCATGACAGTGATGATGAAACACTTATTGATATCTGTCAAACGTATATAGTATGTTTTGTAATGCAACCGGTTCATTCAGGTTTACGGTTTAGTATTCCGTGAATCCTGAAATTATTTATCGGTTTCTATTCGGAACGCGGTTCCTGAAAAAGGTAGGTAAACAGTCGGACCACAGCAACCACGAAAGAATCCTGGTTTCTTTTATATTTTTATCCCCACTACCGCTACTTTCAAACATCTTCATAACAAAATAAGACGACATACGTCAATGTCTAATTTCTAAACCGCATTAGTGGCATTAATAATAATTATTATAGATGTAAGTATGAAAACATGATTTATATTTGTTATATTGTTGGGCGTTTACCAGGCGTCACCTTACGGGCACTCATTGCTGCCGTGGAGAGTGCACCACAGAGGTCAATTTTGTGCCATTTAAAATTTGAAATATTATGTGTCGGTCGGGATCGAACCCGGTTCCCCAGATTCGCAACCAGACACTCAGGCACGCGGCCCTGAGACCCCTCCTAATTATATACTTTTAAATCTGTATTAAAATAATGAGTTTTAACAGCAGTTTGTAAATAAGAGATGAAAATATTATAAGATATGTTTCCTAATTATGTACTTTTAAATCTGTATTCAAATAGCAATGCGTTTGAAATATCCTTCTTCTCACTGCAATTTGTAAATTGAGAAGAGATTAAAATATTATAGAGATTACAATAAATTCAAACGTAACTTTAAATACAAGCAGTTATTGGCAATTTTCGTGTATGTACATATTTTTTCCCAGTTACAAACTAGATTTTGTTTTATTGTCTTATTTATTATATAGTTTCAATTTACAAAGTTTATACAAAAATTGAGTATGATTTTTTTTAATACGGCCTATTTCTTACCCTAAAAGTGATGAATTCAAATTCGAATAATTTATGAGTTCTGACCGCAAAAGAATCCCATCCGTCCATAAAAGGTTGTAAACCCTGCATAAGTCAGTTTCATAGATTCCTTCCTCCAACTATATCGAAATCTGTGCACAAAGCAAATTGGCATACCCAGCAATGGATAATATGCAGTGGTGACATATTTTTTATTTGTATTATTATTATCATTACTATTATTATAATAATAATAATTATTATTGCTATTATTATTATTATTATTACAAAAATAAAAACAAATTAAATTGTAAATGCCACTTATTTAATACAAATATTATATGCTTTATTAATGAATGGACATAGCAGCAACGCGGGATAAATAAAAAGAAGAGAGAAAAGTTCGGATAATAGATAATAGTCTTTCCCTGTATGAAATTTTCAGTTAAACGTTGTATAAAAGCCGTAGTAATGGAATCCGATAGGGTGCGAATGTTTAAAAATTCAGCGAATGTTTCTCTCATATCAATATTGGTGTCATTCTCGTTTTCATTTTGACGATCGGAGCCCGCGGCAAAGTTGCTGCTGGCGTGAATGAAAAATGTACAAGTTTGTAAAAACTTCCGTAAAATAGGATGGAAATACAGCGTCGTAAAATCCAACGGTGGAGGAATATTTGTGTAAAGAGCGCTATGATTAACTGTGCTCGCTGGGATATATTCTCAAGAACTTGCCGAAAAAATGTTTGTTCTTGTTACAGACATATCGCCACTTCTGGGGAATGGACCAGCGGTGAAAAATATTGCCAGTACGCGGCCCAGATAGAATATCGATGAGATAGAATTTTTGCTGTAATAAGATTACATTTCAGGTAGGAAGCTTACTACATACATGCATCAAATAATAGAATAAAAAGACATTCATGTCACTCCAAGATTACAATTTATCATGGACTTTTGAGTATTGGTTGAAATTCAAATTGGAATATGATGGAAATGAACGTACACTTCCGTTCAAAAGTATTTACGTAATTGAATTTTTGCATTTACCTCTCGCCATAGGCTGTGATATTCTATTGTTTATATTTGACAGATCTGAAATCTGATAGCAGTGTTTATTAATGAGACAACAGCAAACCGTTTCAGTGTTTATGTAATCTATGTTCATTAAATAAGAAACTGAACACCTTTCTCACTGTTATCAAATTATTATTTGCTTTATTAAACATATTATAAAGGTGAACCTCTACTTTTTATACATAATTGTAAACAGAAATTGATTTAGAACCGTGAAAATATATAGGTTGTGCCATTTAAAAAATAAAAGTAATTCATTTTTCCGAAAAATTAGTATGCCATGGAAAAAAATTGTTAATGCTAAATTATAGAACGGGTTGTATTAGACAACCTTTACATTCAACTTTTTCTTGTATCTTTAATATTTCAGCAGATATAAACTGGGCATTGAAAAACCATCCAGTCTGTATAGAACATGTAAGTATGCATGTAGTATTGCCGTTTGCTCAAATACTGTTATAGGTACTGAAAAATATGAAGGTCTCGTGGCCGTGTGCTTGTGTCTGGTCGCATATCTGGGGAATCGGGTTCGATTCCACCGACGCCAAATATTTCGAATTTTGAATGGCACAAAATTGACCCCTGCGGTGCACTCTCCGTGTCAGCAAGGAATGCCTGTGAGGTGACTCCTGGGAAACGCCCACATGGTATAAATATATCATGATCATTACCGATACTGTGTACAAAGCAGATGGTACACCCAGCAATAGATAATATGCCGTGATGATATATTTATTTATTTTATTTTAGATTTGAAACTAATTACTCCCCATTTTAATATTAATGGGAAGACTGATTAGTTTTTAGTAACAATTGAACAACCGTAGCAGTTGTTAAGACCTCTGACTCTGGCATAAGGAGTATTCCGTTTTCCAGTTGGTTCAGATCCAACTTCTCTAAAAAAAATCAGTTCTGTTCAGATAAATTAGCACTTGTTTCAGATCACTTGTTCAAATGGAATGAGAAATATACAAGTGTAACTAGTAATTGATGTATGATAGTATTAGAATTAATCTTTATTGAATATTATGTATAGAGAGATGATGTCTAAAATTGGGGTTACATATTTTATTTTAAAAATATAGTTTAAATAATACCTAAACTCGCTTTCCTATCATATACCTCTAAGTAAGTATTTTAATAATATAAATAGAATTTTCTGGAATAAATATTTCTAGGTAATTTATTATAAAGTATTTTAAATTTTGTGCAAACTCCCGCCTAATAACTGATCAGAAAAGATGAATTACTTCCAGTTGAACCGAATCACTTATTTCGGTGGTAGGGATCAAGTGATCCCAAAAAATGGAATGTGAAATGTCTAAACCGATTCAGAAATTGCAAGTAAAATTTGATCCTCATGCAAGTGGCAAATGAAATACGCCTATAGTTTACATATTAAGTAATCTTAATTACTCCATGAGAAAATTTCTATTAGAACCTCTGGCATGTTTGATATGTTGAGTGATTTTAATTTCTCCTTTCCCTCTCTTTACGATATAGTTTCGCGTAAAATTTACTACTGAAGACGAAAACATTTTCTAATACTCGTACTATGTACAATATTATTTATATTGACTTAATTTTTAATTTTATTATCAATAAGGAAGTGAAATGGCAACTAACTTCCAAATTAAGGGAAGATAGAGTTGGTCTATTTGTTTTTCGACTAACCAAGAAAGATAAAGTCAAAAATATACATATCTGAGATCAAGTCAAATTAATATGCTGCATAACAAAAACTTTACTGAACGGAACTTTGAAATGATATGGATATGACAAATGAATGCAAGAATACATATAGTTAAAACACTTACCCCCAAAAGATAGAAAATGAAAATCATGTCAAGTTGGGAGAAGTACAAGGTACAAGCTATGAAAGAAGGGGATTTGATTAAACCGAGAACTTTCGTCTATATGAAAAGTGATTAAGATATTTTATAAGAGCCAGAGGGGAACACATTTTAACATAAGCATTATTGCTTTAAATGCCATGGGTTCTTAACCTTAGACAGAGATTCTTTTTCTGAATTCAACGATATAATAATATTGTACCCTTACATTGCGAATTATTTGATTAAAATTAATTCAAAGTATTTTATTTTTTTATTTCATTTGGGAAGGCAACGGATTTTATATCCAATAATAGGTTTCCACATCAATACATGAACAATTTACAATATTATTACAATAACGTAATCAATATAGTATAAATATAAACATAAACATAAACATAAATATGAACATGCCTTTAGTAAAGTTAATAACATTTATATTAGTGGTACTTAAGTAATATATTTTTGTTCAAAATATATCACTGTGGTTTAAAGCGGATTTAAATTGTGCTATTGATATGAAAAAATATCTAATTCCTGACAGTTCTTATTGTATGTATCCATAATTCTGTTTAGAGTGAATTTTTTAATTATTTGAATTACACTTTGCAATATAAAATAAATGTTTGTTTCTTGTGTTAGATTGTAAAACATGAAAATTCAAATTATTTATAATATCATGACCGTCAACAAGGTTATTGACAATTTTGAATAATAGGAGCATGTCTCCTATTAACCTTCTTTGTTCAAGAGACTGTAATTTAAATTTTTTAAGTGTATTGTTATAATTGTCATTAGCACTGGAAAATTTAAATTTTAACATATGTACAATTTTTTTCTATACAGAATCTAGTAAAACAATATTTTTTGAGTAAGTAGGATTCCAAATTTGACAAGCATATTCAATTATAGGACAAACTATAGATTTGTATAATAATAGAAATGGTTCAATTTGAGTGAAGCTTTTACAAGATCTGTATATAAATCCCAATATTTTATAAGCTTTATTGAAAATGTAATCTATATGTTTATTCAAGAGCAATTTGCTATCGAAAAGAATACCAAGATCTTTTATAGAGATTTTACGCTCAAGTGTAAAGTTATGCAAGTTGTAATTAAAATGAATAACTTTTCTGTTTCTTGTGTAACTTACAATATAACATTTAGAAACATTAAATAGCCTTAAATGTTTCATCATTCTCAGTACAGTATAATACTAGATTATCAAGTTCTTTCTGTAGTAGATGTCAATCATTGATAGACTCTAAACATTTATATATTTTTAAATCATCTGCATACAGAAGGAAATCACAATAATGAATAATGTGACCCTTGAGGTACTCCAGAAGTTACTTTAATAATGCGAGATGTGAAACCATTAACATATACTAACTGAGAACGATTTTTAATATATGAATCAATCCACCACAGAAGAGAACCGTGAACACCGTAAGATTCCAGCTTTTTTATAAGTAAGGAGTGATTTAATCTATCAAAAGCTTTGCTGAAATCAGTGTACACAACGTCAACTTGTTTTTTATTATCTAAGCACTTGCCTACATACTCACTGAATGGAATAAGATTATTTAAGACATATTTTTTGCTACAGAAACCCGTTTGTTAAGATGTTATTATGGTGTTAAAGTCAGATTGTATTTGATTGATAACTAAAAGTTCGTAGATTTTACCAAAAGCTGATAAAATGGAAATGGGTCTGTAATTAGCAATGTTTCTTTTATCACCAGATTTGTGAATAGGTGTAAATTGAGATAGTTTCCATCTTTCGGGAAATACGTCCTAAGTGACTGGTTAAAAAGTAAGAATAATGGCCTTGACATATAATGCGCATACGTTCTTATAAAACGAGGATGTATTTTGTCAGGTCGGCATCCCTTATTAATGTTTATAGATGTTAAACAATGTAGGATATCTGCTTCTTGAATTATTATGCTTCCTATGTTAAAGTTTGATGATGTATAGGATGTGTCATTATTATTATTTTTCTGCGTTGTGTACACTGATTCAAAATATGTTGCAAAAAGATCACGGATATCATTATCGGATAGGGCTGTATCATTGTTAAGGTACATAGAATTAGGAAGGCTGTTATTCTTGCGTAGGGTTTTTGTGTGTTGCCAGAAATATTTAACATTAGTGTTAATATTATTTTCAATATATATAATGTAGTTACGATGATCTTGTTGCATTAAAATTTTCATTCTTCTGCGGAGTATTGAAAATGAGTTGTAATCATGAAAGTTCCTATATACTTTCCATTTATTATGGTATTTGTTTTTTTCTTTAATAATTTTTATTAGTGACTGGGAAAACCATTTTGGATATTTATTATTTTTACGATAGTAAATAGGGCAAAATGTATCTAGAAGGCTGTAAATAGTGTTATAAAATATTTTAATATTGTCACTGACATTGTTATGAATGAATTTGGAATCCCAGTCAACAGCTGATAATTTGTAAATAATACTTTCATAATCACACTTTTTAAAGTTATAGCAGGAAATATTATTTCGTAAAAGTGGTTTAAAACATAGACAGTCACAATTTATTTCTAGAGCGGGATGATAAGGGTCTAGTTTACTTATTGCTTCGTTACATTGGGAAACATTAACACTGAAGGTTCATAAAATTAAGTCTAATACTAGTCGTTAATTTCTATTTAAATTTTTAAGTAGGCTGAGTATAAGCAAACATAAAATTATCTATCGCGTCATAAATTATTATAAAATTGAAACCGAATGTTTTGACAAATAGGATTTTAGCATAAAATTTAAATGTAGATTTTGGCACTAATATATTTCACTATTTATCAAATCAGTTTTACACAGCTAAAAAAATTAATGTGCAACTATAGTCTAGTTTAATAAGCATATCTGGTCACGATCTTCAAATTAAACTCCGTCCATTCTATTATATTCAGTAGTGTCGCATACTTAGTTTTATGAGGGTACATATATAAAATAATGTTGTTATTTTGTTATTATAAAAATATATGTTACAGTAAAATCATTGAAAATTCAAAAATAAGACAACTGATAAGTTTGTTAGCAAACGTGAAACAAAATGTATGAAAACTACGATACTGACTCTGAATCGATGAATGCCAGTGATACTGACAAAATAACTCTATACGCTCGTCTATGGAGCAAGTCAGTATATCCGGAGCAACATCCGAAGTAATAAATGAACTTACATTACTCCGATAGTATTCTCAACAACAAGCAACGTTTTAATATGCATGTCGTAATTTACAATTAGTCGAAACAATATGATTTTTTGAAAGACAAGCATGTTATATTTATCTTTATCGTGCGCGCTTCTTGCCAAGATAAATAAGAAAGAGAGAGACAAAGAGAGAGAGAGAGAGAGAGAGAGACGCCAATTTGTTAATTTGTTCATGATACAGATAACCCTTACCGGACATCTGTAATAGTTATTTGCGTATAGAGGGCTGAAAGAAAGGGTTTACGCCTGCGGACGAAATTATTCGTCCAAGGGCATAAACGTACAACGTTTTACGCGCAACTGAAACCAAATGAAACGTAATTTTTAATTGCATAACTAAAATCTTATTGCTATTTAAAAAATATTAGATGAGAGAAGAAACGTTTAGGCGATGCGTTGTATTGGTAACCATTTGTTTTATGTAAACAAATAATTAAAAATGTCAAGCATGGAGCTTCAACCTGAATATGATACTGAAATTTCTGAAAAAATTTTGCTAGAAGCTAATGAAGCTTTAGTTGATTTATGTCCTGGTAAGTCAAAGGACCGATATCAAAACGAAAACGATGTGTTGCAAACCTGGTTGACAGAAAAAAATGTGACAATGTTGAACGAAACTGTGTTGCTCACATATTTCAATGAAAAGATATGGTGATATATCAATATTACTTTTTATTCTATAGATTGTACTTACTTTTCAGTCTAAAATATATAAAAGTTCTTCATTATGGTCCAAAGTTTCCATGATCAAGAAGATGTTAATGATCAAGAAGAATTTAAATATTGGTCGTTATTATAAACTGGTATCATTTTTGAAAAATAAAAGTGTTGGATATGAGGCAAAGAAAGCCACGGTTCTGTCCAAAGAGAATGTGGTACAATTTATCAAAGAATCTCCTGATGAGATATATTTAATGATAAAGGTACGATAATGATTAGTACGTTGTTATATAGTTATATGATTAAACACTATTATTTTTAATTCAAGGTTGCTCTTTTATTTGGAATTTTTGGAGCTTGTAGGAGAGAGGAGCTTACGAATATGGCGATAGACGATATAGAAGACAGGAGTTCTGTTCTTGTCATTACTGTGCCAAAAACAAAAACTAGTAGAAAACGTGTAGTTACCGTTGTGGACGATGACGTAATAAAAGGATTGGCGATCTATAGGAAATATATTGCGGCCAGAATAAGCCATCGCCGTTTTTTCTTACAATATAGAAATAGTAGGTGTACTATCCAACCAATAGGAAAAAATACATTCAGTACTATTTCCAAAATTATTGCCCAGTATTTAAAATTTCCAAACCCGGAGCATTATACCGGCCACACATTTAGAAGAACTTCTGCGACATTATTGGCCGATAGCGGAGCTGATATTACCGCCTTGAAAAGGCACGGCGGTTGGAGAAGTACATCAGTCGCTGAAGGTTATTTGGAAGATTCTGTAGAAGTAAAAAATAAAACAGCTCTAGTTAAAGAAATCTTCAGAGACAATTGATTTGGAGGGAATTTCGTTGAATAATATATCCATCTGTATTATAAGTATCCACAAATAAAATATTATTTACCGTTATTTTTTTGTCATATTTTTTACCGCCCGGCGGGCTTTTGCTTTACACTTTACCACCCGCAGGGTGTAATCTTTCATTTTCCGCCATGGTAATTAAAATGTAAACAAACAATTACAATACAGTTGTGCGTAAAAAATTTAATTGTATTTGAAATATACAGGCTGAACGCAAACATGGGTGACAGACTTTTAACATGGGCAAACAGGTTTTTTTCAAATAGAATCTTTCGCGTGTCCCATAAAACATTGAGATTTAGATAAAAAAAAATGGATACCAAATTTATTAAATTTACTCTTGTAACGCTATAAAAAAGGGCGTGTCAGTTTGTCAACTTCACTCGACGTTCTCTTCAGCTCTCGTTGCTGTCAAAACGGGTTTCTCGGGCGCCAATCGATCCGTCGATAACACAGCACAGGAGATGTGAAGGACGCTATTATAGCGTCGCTGAAAAGAGTGGCTTGAACGCCAAAAGGGCTCGGGTAGCTTAGTGGAGACAGAGTTCGGTTTTTGACAATAAAATCATAATGAATTTTTATATTTTATTAAAATATATTAAAACGATAATAATAACAAATAAATGAAAATAACAATCGCTAGCATACAATCGGCTAATACATATGAAGTAGCGATACTTGCAGGATTTGTTTATTAAGAGAAACGGTAAATAAGGAACGGGTAACAATGGCACACACCAAAGTTACGGGGCCGCGACATAAACGGTCAACAAAGGCACTCACAAAAGTTGAAAAACGCAAAACAGTGTTGTCACTTGACAACACTCATCAACAATCGCGATTTCGATACGGAGTCGTGTTGACACACACCAACACTCCTCGACAATCGCGATTACAGTGGTAAACCCCACTAGTTTTAACATCCGGCTACGGCGGTGTCCGTAGCCGTGCGATGCACCCTTTGCACTCCCTCACGAGCTGCCGGCACACACCAACAGCACTGAGTCAGAGGCAGCCAAGGTCCTAACCAACTGCTCTCCCGGCACTCACCAGGTTAGCGGAAGACGGCACACACCGTCTCCCCGAGAGAGCACTCACTCTCTCTTGAGACAGCACACACTGTCTGACTAAAACTGTCGCTTGGGCCCGTATTTATACCCCGAAAAACCGTTAAAAATACAAAAATATGTTTAAACACGATTCTAATTATCCTGCAAATACTTGCTATTTGAAATAAAAAATATAAACTCATGTGGCATCGAACCCACGATCCCCAGCACGCTGGTCGAGCACACTAGCCACTCGACTACGCGGTACCTGACAGGTAAATAACAAATTCATAAACATTTACACTTTTAAACAATAATACAACAATACATTATACAACAAATGACATACAATATAACAAAACAATTACATTGTATGCAAAATCTCAATCAATACAAAATAATAAAAATGTAAAACACATTTTTACTGGTGGGATTTGAACCTCGATTTGAGTTTATAACCTTTAGCAAAAAAAAACTAACTTGTTAACCACAAGACTACAATGCTAAACACGAAAATTAAATCCAAATCTAGTGACCATCGTCACACTCTTATGGTATTTGAGTGAACGTAATTTAACGTTTTAAAAACAGAATTGCGTTATTTTAAGATATGAGCTTCGATTAACTGTCAAATAACTATTTTTTAACATGTTCCTTGGTTTGATAGTCAAACATTTAGAATTTTATTTTCTAAATCAAAACATCGCATAAAGTTTTACGTCACAGAAATGTATGTCAAATATTGTTTGGCTTACAAATCTTCGTTTATTGGATAATAATTGTGAAATTGGTCGGAAAGCATTGAAAAGAGCAATTTAATTTCTAAATAATACCCGGCAAAGAGACTCTTGAAATTCAGCGTAAACGAATAACCATGTAGCCCGTTTAACAAGAAATTTAATAATTGTGTTTCTTTTGAGTATCAAGCGAAATGAATTCAGAGATTGAGAAGAAATCTCCGGGCCTCTGGAAGTGAAACTAATAATCGATAATGTGTCAGGACTTGGCAATATTTCAATGCATAATAGGTGTTTAGCGAGCAAATGTGCTGACGGCGAATCCAATGACAATAGAAATTTCCATCTCATCAGTTTTGTATTGAGTGACGCCGAGGGAAGAAGTGCCGGGAACAAGAATTCTCCGATGTTTCGCATTTGTCAAAGGAGGGCAAACTTACACACACAGATTGGAGATTGGATTCTATTCAGGTCCAAATGATTTTTAAATGTTTTAATACTCGTTTTAACTTCAAAGTTTTCAACATTTATAATTTATACAACCATTTCACAGAAGAAAATTTAAAGAAGTGATTTCCTATGTAACTGAGTTAAAGTAAATAAAGCTTTCTTTTATTTCTAACAGAAGCAGACTGTAAAAATATTATTCAGTGACTACAACTAGACATTGGTCCCACTAGAACTGCTCAAAGAGGTCGATTTAAAGTAAATATTTGGTTTTAACTATTTTGTTCCTAGAGTACGTTGGTGTACCGTTCCATTTAATTTATATTAATAGTATTGATTTCAAACAAAGTTTTGTAATTAAGATTACCTACGTTTATCTCGACGGCTTTAAATATTCCATCGTATTGAAAATAAGATATAACTATTTTTAATCTTCTTTAACCCATTTACGGCCAAAGGTGCGAATACGCACCTTCTTATTTTTAATTTTTGTCGTTGTTAATACATATAATTTTTTGTTATTTTTACCTTCCGTCACCTTTAGGTAAGGAAGGTATTGTCTTTGGTCAAAAAATTCGGTGGTGAGTTTAGGGTCCCTAGAATACGATTTTACTATTTTTACGATGATGTCTGTATGTGTGTGTGTGTGTGTGTGTGTGTGTATGTATGTGTGTGTGTGTGTGTGTGTGTGTGTGTGTGTGTGTGTGTGTGTGTGTGTAACAAAATTTTCGTCTGCGATAACTCTTTTACTACAATTCTGAAAATTATAATTCTTTCGTATTTCTCTTCGTTACATCCATGTGAAGAGCTGATTAGATTTTGGTTAGAATTGGACAACCGGAAGTACCCTTATTTGAAGATTTTAACAGTTTTTCTTGAAAAAACTATGTTAAATATCATTTTTTCACATTTAATGTTATTATAAATATTAAAGAATATTTTATTCTCTATATGATTTGACTGCATTTTATACTTAATATTAAATGGATATAGAGTTAAAAAATTATAAAGAAATTAAATTTCATAAAGTAGCCATAGCTATGGAAACAGCTACTATATTAAGAAAATTTTGATTGAAAGATGTCAGTGTCAAGTGAAATTGACATAGTGTGTTTGTCATAATTTTACTGGAAATATAGGATCTTTGATATAAATTGTATGGAATTTGCATAAAATATATGCAACTGCCGGAAGGTAAAGTACAAGAAATATAATCTTTAGCAATAAGGAACTTTCTGTATGAAATTTGTAAAAAATACATAGAACTGACGGAAGGTAATGTGCTGGCCACAGCAGATTTTTACCTTCCGTCACCTTTAGGTAAGGAAGGTATTGTCTTTGGTCAAAAAATTCGAAGATGAGTTTTTAATCAATAAGCACGTTTTAGGGTCCCTAGAATACGAATTTACTATTTTTACGATGATGTCTGTATGTGTGTGTGTGTGTGTGTGTGGATGTGTGTGTGTGTAGATGTGTGTGTGTGTGTGTAACAAAATTTTCGTCTGCGATAACTCTAATACTACAGTTACAAAAATTATAATTTTTCGTATACTTCTTCGTTACATCCATATGAAGAGCTGATTAGATTTTGGTTACAATTGGTCAACCGGAAGTACCATTATTTGAAGATTTTAACAGTTTTTCTTGAAAAAACTATGTTAAATATAATTTTTTCACATTTGATGTTATTATAAATATTAAAGAATATTTTATTCTCTATACGATTTGACAGCATGTTATACTTAATATTAAATAGATATAGAGTTAAAAAATTATAAAGAAATTAAATTTCATAAAGTAGCCATAGCTATGAAAACAGCTACTATATTAAGAAAATTCTGATTGAAAGATGTCAGTGTCAAGTGAAATTGAGATAGTGTGTTTGTCTTATAATTTTACGGGAAGTATAGGATCTTTTGCTTTCTGTATGGAATTTGTATAAAATACATACAACTGCTTTAAGGTAATGTACAAGAAATAATAATAATAATAAATCTTTTATTTGCACATACATTACACTGTATATAGAAAACGTCACAAAATAATAATTTTCTGTACGAAATTTGCATAAAATGCATGCAACTGCCGGAAGGTAATGTACAAGAAATAGAATATTTAATTTAGCAAGGAACTTTCTGTATGAAATTTGTACAAAATACATAGAACTGACGGAAGGTAATGTGCTGGCCACATCAGATTTTTTTATTTTACAGACGAATGTGTAAAATTTGTTCAAATAAATCATATAAGTTTTCGGTAATATGCCAAGGTGATGCATGGATTGGTAATTTTTTAGTAAAATATGGAGAAGATAATACAATAATTGATATTAAAATGTTTGACTTTCAAATAGCCAGGTGTAGTATAATAATATCTTGATGTCATTTTTTTTTTAATTTACGCCTTTGGAACCGAGTTAACTTAAAAACATGAATAAATTGTTGTGGGGTTTAAATTAATATTTTTTACCTTCCGTCACCTTTAGGTAAGGAAGGTATTGTCTTTGGTCAAAAAATTCGGTGGTGAGTTTTTGATGAATGAGCACGTTTTAGGGGCCCTAGAATACGATTTTACTATTTTTACGATGATGTCTGTATGCGTGTGTGTGTGTGTGTGTGTGTGTGTGTGTGTGTGTGTGTGTGTGTGTGTGTGTGTGTGTGTGTGTGTGTGTGTGTGTGTGTGTGTGTGTATGTATGTATGTATGTATGTATGTATGTATGTATGTATGTATGTATGTATGTATGTGTGTCTGTGTGTGTGTGTGTGTGTGTGTGTGTAACAAAATTTTCGTCTACGATAACTGCCATACTACAATTCTAAAAATTATAATTCTTTCGTATTTCTCTTTGTTACATCCATGTGAAGAGCTGATTAGATTTTGGTTAGAATTGGACAACCGGAAGTACCCTCATTTGAAGATTTTAACAGTTTTTCTTGAAAAAACTATGTTAAATATCATTTTTTCACATTTAATGTTATTATAAATATTAAAGAATATTTGATTCTCTATACGATTTGACTGCATTTTATACTTAATATTAAATGGATATAGAGTTAAAAAATCTGATGTGGCCAGCACATTACCTTCCGTGTATTTTGTACAAATTTCATACGGAAAGTTCCTTGCTAAATTAAATATTCTATTTCTTGTACATGACCTTCCGGCAGTTGTATGTATTTTATGCAAATTTCATACAGAAAATTATTATTTTGTGACGTTTTCTATATACAGTCTAATGTATCTGCAGAAATAAAAGATTTATTATTATTATTTTTTGTACATTACCTTAAAGCAGTTGTATGTATTTTATACAAATTCCATACAGAAAGCAAAAGATCCTATATCCATTTCCAGTAAAATTATAAGACAAACACACTATGTCCATTTCACTTGACACTGACATCTTTCAATCAAAATTTTCTTAATATAGTAGCTGTTTCCACAGCTATGGCTACTTTATGAAATTTAATTTCTTTATAATTTTTTAACTCTATATCCATTTAATATTAGGTATGAAATGCAATCAAATCGTATAGAAAATAAAATATTCTTTAATATTTATAATAACATTAAATGTGAAAAAATGATATTTAACATAGTTTTTTCAAGAAAAACTGTTAAAATCTTCAAATGAAGGTACTTCCGGTTGTCCAATTCTAACCAAAATCTAATCAGCTCTTCGCATGGATGTAACGAAGAGAAATACGAAAGAATTATAATTTTTAGAATTGTAGTATGGAAGTTATCGTAGACGAAAATTTTGTTACACACACACACACACACGGACACACATACATACATACATACATACATACCTACACACACACACACATACAGACATCATCGTAAAAATAGTACAATCGTATTCTAGGGACCCTAAAACGTGCTTATTCATCAAAAACTCACCACCGAATTTTTTGACCAAAGACAATACCTTCCTTACCTAAAGGTGACGGAAGGTAAAAATTATAAAGAAATTAAATTTCATAAAGTAGCCATAGCTATGAATGAAAACAGCTACTATATTAAGAAAATTTTTATTGAAAGATGTCAGTGTCAAGTGAAATTGACATAGTGTGTGTCTTATAATTTTACTGTAAATATAGGATCTTTTGCTACAGATTTTCTGTATGGAATTTGCATAAAATATATGCAACTGCCGGAAGGTAAAGTACAAGAAATATAATATTTAGCAAGGAACTTTCTGTATGAAATTTGTGCAAAATACATAGAACTGACGGAAGGTAATGTGCTGGCCACATCAGATTTTTTTACTTGTAATTAATCTTCTAACTTCAATCAATATAAGAGTATTTTTATATTTTCTAAAATGTTTATTTTTAAATATAAAAAAAAAATTTACAATATGACCAATATTTAGGTACTGTGTGTGGTTTTAATCACAGTAGTAAAGAACATTTATATTCTAAATAAATATTAAAAGTTTTTATGCTAAACACATTACAAAAGATTAGCCTTAACATTTATAAAATTGTTTTGGTTTTATTATAAACAATAATATTTTTATTGGAGGATAAACATTGACGGTGCGTATACGCACCTTTGGCCGACAACGATATATATTATTTGTACTCCCTCCTGTTTCAACCCAAGTTATAACTTGCAATCTTAATAGTATATGTTTTACATTTAACTGTGACTGAGCAAAATAATAGTTGTCTAGTGTATGGAACTTTGTTTGCCTGGTGCTTATAAATCTGTGGACCAATTTTACATCAAAACGACAAAATGAGGTAGGTTGAAAATACGAGTACTGTGTATAATGTATAAACAAATATGTTTTTATTCGTGTAGTAAACTCAGTAATTGGGAGCTGAAGAGGCCTTTGACAACAAAGGAGATGTTGTCTATACTGGAAGAATATTCTGACTGTGAATTGGCTGATTTGGTTGATGTTGTATACATCCCACCTGAGGTGGATGAAATGACTGATGAAGAAAATATTGACGACAATCTTATTGAACAAGGAAATTTGAATACGGATATTGCTGGAACATACGAAGTACTTCCTAATATAGAGAGTGAAGATTCTGAAGACGATAACATTCCTCTAAGTGAATTAAAAGTGAAAAGGAAAAAAAATAACACGCCAGAGAAAAATCTTGAACCCAAATGGAGTAAAACACATAGTCCTACTTATACTGTAGCACCTGAAAACAGCACTAACCGCCTCCAGGAAGATATAAAGGTTAATTACGGAGGTAAATCGGCTATAGAAATATTTTCCTTATTTTTTGACGAAGAAATTGTGAATCAAATTCTATATTTTACAAATTTATATGCTTACCAAAACAATCGACATGACTTCAGTTTAGATGAAATATGTTTAAAAAGATTTATCGGTATATGTATTCTTTCCGGTCATCACACCTTACCACAAACAGACATGTACTGGTCAAAAGATGAAGATAAAGGAGTAAATATTGTAAGAGAAGCTATGAGTAGAAATAGATTTAGAGCAATAATACAAAATATTCATTTATCCGATAACATGTAATTAGACAAAGAAGATAAATTTAGTAAAGTCAGGCCAATTTTTAACATCATGAACAAAAAATTTATGTAATTTGGAATTTTTGAACATAATCTTTCAATAGATGAAGAAATGGTTCCATATTTCGGACGTCATTCCTGCAAAATGTTTATTCGCGGGAAGCCGGTTCGCTTTGGATTCAAATTATGGCGCTTATGTTCTCATAAAGGATACTTATATAAATTTATTCCGTATGGTGGTAAACAACCAGAGAACGTTGGCAAAAATATGACTTTAGGAACTAGAGTTGTATTAGATTTATTATCTGTGGTAGAAAATCCGCAAGGACATAGAATTTTTTTGACAACTTTTTCGCCTCATACCAACTCTTCGCTATTTTGAAAGAAAAAGGTTTTTTACCAACAGGAACAGTACGCGAAAATCGTATAGCAAAATGCCCAATCGAAACAAAAAAAATTATGGGCAAGCAAAATCGAGGCTCGTACGTTTGTGCGTTTGATTCTAATATGGAAGTATTAGTCGTTCAGTGGAACGACAATTCTGTCGGTACTGTAATGACTAATACTTGTACTACACTTCCATTGGCGCAAGCTAAACGCTACAATAGAAAAGAACGCAAAGAAGAAGTAATTCCACAACCTAATGTTATTTCGGAAAATAACAAATTCATGGGAGGTGTTGACCTTCATGACAATGGGATTGCAAACTATAGGATAAAAATTAGGGGGAAAAATGGTGGTGGCCTCTATTCATCAATATGATAGATAGCACAATTGTCAACAGCTGGAAAATCTATCAAATGGCAAATGACTCTGATATTTCGCAATTGGATTTTCGCTCTTCACTGACCCTGAACCTACTGAAATATGAAGGGAAAGATGTCCTACAGGACATTCAGACTGAAGCCTCAACATCAGGTTATGGTAGATATTCCAAACAAGGATTACCAGATAATATAATATATGACAATATAGGGCATATTATCAAAAGAGCGAATGACAATGCAAGAAAAAAATGCAAAGTGTGCAAAAGCCATAGTATACTCGTATATATATGTGCAAAAAATGCAAAGTACATATACACCCAGACTGTTTTGAAAGTTTCCATTCATAAATGTAGTAAGATATTATTTTCAATGTATTTTGTAAAGAATAAAAATATTTTATAATTTTTACATTGATATCGTTATTTGCCAAAGGTGCGTTTACGCACCCTAATTTTTTTCAGAAGTTTTTCAGGATTATTTTTTTAACACTAAAATTGTCTTAATTAGCATATTCCAAGTAATATTTGATAAAAAGTTTATATAAATATTCTTTTATTGATGCCTTGGCCAGTAATGGGTTAAAATACATCGAAAAAAATAGATAAGTAGTTAAATATTAGATTATGCAATAAAACAGAGAGGTTTATGAACTAGCATCATGCTGGATATACAGAATGTCCGGATTTCCAAGGGCACCATTGGGAGCTAAACTAAATAGGACATTAGTGCGCCTTTAGAGGGCCAACTTAGATGTGCTTTTTTTGTGAAAAAAAATTATCATAGGTTACTAGAAAATGACAGAAATTGAATTTGGTCTATATTTTCATTTTGAAATTATTTCTAAAGTATCAGTAATCGAGAAAATTGTTTAGATATTTTTATTGTCCATCCAGTGGCGTACGAAAATAATTTTCTATCGGTAAACTTATTTTTTTTTAAATGGAACCCATATTTGATTTTTCTTCAAACAAATTCTTTTTTCTTTCGATTGGTTTTTGTGTTTTAAATCATTTTTTTGATCATACCTACTTATGTGAATTTGAATATATAAAAACTATCTATTATAGCTTTTCATTATAATAATAAAAACTAAATATTAATTTGTAAAAATATTGTTATTAGCAATTTAATGTTTTGGAGAAAGGATATATGCCGTTAGCAAGTTAGAATCGTGGAAGTAGACAGAGTGCGGAAAGGAAAGAGACGGTTATAGATGAGCCATTCAGCTTTCCCTTCCAGTCTACTCGTCTTCTTCTACCATGCTCATGTCATATTTTAAATTCACATAAGTAGATATACCAGGTATGATCTAAAAAATTATTTAAAACACAAAAACCCTTACACCTATCAAAAAAGAAATAAAAAATAATAATTTGAAAGATACGATTTACCGAGTCGATACTCACTGGAAGAGGAGTACTGTGGGTGCACTAGCCCACTACAAATTTCAAATATTTTAGTTACTAGAAAAATATTGTTTTAAAAAAAATACACAATGAATGTAAATAAAATGAATGATATTTAATTCAAACGCTGCTGTTCAATTTCATTTTAATATAGTACCAAATTCACATGATCACTTCAGTTTATTGCATTACAATATAGTATAGTTCTTCTCATGAGCCGCTAGTCAAATGTGTAATTTTACGAGTACGTGTAATTGCCTTTGGAATGATGTACCGTTGTAGTATAATTTTTCAACGATCACTACTTTACAAAAGATTTATTTATAAACTCGTTCATTTTTGCAGTAGGTAAGTAAGGTAGTAAGGTACAGAATACTGAGTCCCGCTTGAAAAATCATAAATAGGCAACTTATTTTAGCTTTCATAAGTGACTTGGTTTTTAAATTATTTTTACCTTTTGTCACCTTTAGGTAAGGAAGGTATTGTCTTTGGTCAAAAAATTCGGTGGTGAGTTTTTTGATGAATAAGTACGTTTTAGGGTCCCTAGAATACGATTTTACTATTTTTACGATGATGTCTGTATGTGTGTGTGTGTGTATGTATGTGTGTCTGTGTGTGTGTGTGTGTGTGTGTGTGTGTGTGTGTGTGTGTGTGTGTGTGTGTGTAACAAAATTTTCGTCTGCGATAACTCTTACTACAATTCTGAAAATTATAATTCTTTCGTATTTCTCTTCGTTACATCCATGTGAAGAGCTGATTAGATTTTGGTTAGAATTGGACAACCGGAAGTACCCTTATTTGAAGATTTTAACAGTTTTTCTTGAAAAAACTATGTTAAATATAATTTTTTCACATTTAATGTTATTATAAATATTAAAGAATATTTTATTCTCTATATGATTTGACTGCATTTTATACTTAATATTAAATGGATATAGAGTTAAAAAATTATAAAGAAATTAAATTTCATAAAGTAGCCATAGCTATGGAAACAGCTACTATATTAAGAAAATTTTGATTGAAAGATGTCAGTGTCAAGTGAAATTGACATAGTGTGTTTGTCATAATTTTACTGGAAATATAGGATCTTTGATATAAATTGTATGGAATTTGCATAAAATATATGCAACTGCCGGAAGGTAAAGTACAAGAAATATAATCTTTAGCAATAAGGAACTTTCTGTATGAAATTTGTAAAAAATACATAGAACTGACGGAAGGTAATGTGCTGGCCACATCAGATTTTTTTATTTTACAGACGAATGTGTAAAATTTGTTCAAATAAATCATATAAGTTTTCGGTAATATGCCAAGGTGATGCATGGATTGGTAATTTTTTAGTAAAATATGGAGAAGATAATACAATAATTGATATTAAAATGTTTGACTTTCAAATAGCCAGGTGTAGTATAATAATATCTTGATGTCATTTTTTTTAATTTGCGCCTTTGGAACCGAGTTAACTTAAAAACATGAATAAATTGTTGTGGGGTTTAAATTAATATTTTTTACCTTCCGTCACCTTTAGGTAAGGAAGGTATTGTCTTTGGTCAAAAAATTCGGTGGTGAGTTTTTGATGAATGAGCACGTTTTAGGGTCCCTAGAATACGATTTTACTATTTTTACGATGATGTCTGTATGCGCGTGTGTGTGTGTGTGTGTGTGTGTGTGTGTGTGTGTGTATGTATGTATGTATGTATGTATGTGTGTCTGTGTGTGTGTGTGTGTGTAACAAAATTTTCGTCTACGATAACTGCCATACTACAATTCTAAAAATTATAATTCTTTCGTATTTCTCTTTGTTACATCCATGTGAAGAGCTGATTAGATTTTGGTTAGAATTGGACAACCGGAAGTACCCTCATTTGAAGATTTTAACAGTTTTTCTTGAAAAAACTATGTTAAATATCATTTTTTCACATTTAATGTTATTATAAATATTAAAGAATATTTGATTCTCTATACGATTTGACTGCATTTTATACTTAATATTAAATGGATATAGAGTTAAAAAATTATAAAGAAATTAAATTTCATAAAGTAGCCATAGCTATGAATGAAAACAGCTACTATATTAAGAAAATTTTTATTGAAAGATGTCAGTGTCAAGTGAAATTGACATAGTGTGTGTCTTATAATTTTACTGTAAATATAGGATCTTTTGCTACAAATTTTCTGTATGGAATTTGCATAAAATATATGCAACTGCCGGAAGGTAAAGTACAAGAAATATAATATTTAGCAAGGAACTTTCTGTATGAAATTTTGTGCAAAATACATAGAACTGACGGAAGGTAATGTGCTGGCCACATCAGATTTTTTCATTATTATCTACTGTGATTAATCGCTAATACTAATTTACACGAAATGACTAGTGAAATGTAATGTGTGTGTGTGTGTGTGTGTGTGTGTGCGCGCGCGTGTGTGTGTGTGTGTGTGTGTGTGTGTGTGTGTGTGTGTGTGTTTGTGTGTGTGTGTGTTTGTGTGTGTGTGTGTGTGTGTGCGTGTGTGTTTGTTTGTGTGTGCGTGTGTGTGTATTTGTGAGTGTGTATGTGTGTGTGTGTGTGTGTGTGTGAGTGTTTGACGATTTTTTTCCTCCACGATAATTCAAACTCCAAAAATTTTCCGTATTTAAGCTTTCTATATTCATATAAAGAGTTGATTAGATTTTGGGTAAAATTGGACAACCGGAAGTAGTAATTTACTTGAAACCCACAACAGTTTTTAATAAAAAACTACGTGAAAATATAATCAAAAAGTTTTAAATTTTGGAATTTAAGAATTTTGTATTAAGAAAAATAAATTGATTAACTGGATATGATACTTTACTTGAACAGATTTTCTTGAAAAATGTATCGTGATATAATCCAAAGCTTTAATATATGTCTTCTATATTAAGGGGAACAGCATATTAGATTTTCGCTAGAATTGATAATTCGGAAGCGATACTTTACTTCAAACTCTGAACAAATTTTCGTGAAAATTATATTATAATAAATTCCAAAACTTTTAAAATTTTATTTTTGAGGCCTTTATGTGAAGGGATATAAAATAAAATTGATACACGGGAAGTGATATACTTGAAACTGAAATTTTCGTGAAAAATATATTATGATATTTGAAAATTTTCTTGGTATTTAAGACTTATATATAAAGAAGGACAACGTATTAGATTTTTGCTAAAATTGTTAAGCCGGAAGTGATACTTTACTTGAAGCTCTGAACAGATTTTCGTGAAAAATATAATATATTCCAAACCTATAAAAATTTAGTATTTGAAACTTTTATGAAAAGAGGAATAACATATTAGATTTTGGCTAGAATTTATAAACCGAAATGATACTTTACTTAAAGCCCTGAACAGATTTTCGTGAAATATATAATGGTATAATCCGAAAATTTTCAAATTTGGTAATTAAGAATTTTATATTATTAAGAACGACATTCCACTTTTTCTAAAATTGATAAACCGGAAATAGTACTTTACTTAAAGCTATACACAGATTTTCTAGACAAAATATATTAAAATGTGATCCAAAACTTCTCAAATTTGGTATTTAAAACTCGTATACAAGTCGAACAACGTCAACCGGAAGTGATACTTTACTTAAAGCTCATTAATTGGCGAGAGATTATGTACTGGCTACATCAGATTTGTTAACTTTAATTTCTATTAGAGAAATATGGGGATCCAGTGATACAAAAAAAATGTTTCCTTTAAATAAACTGCTCTTTTATTTTTGCGAACTTTAAGCGATTTTTTTTTATAAAATTAAATTAAGACCCCATCAAAAATTATAAAAAATTAAGTATGGAAGTTGGTTCCTACTAAATCAATTTACGTTAACTACGTATTTCTATTTCTTGCTTTTGTACTATGTATACTATAATAACTTATCCTAAATTATTTTTGCTTGAATAAATAAAAATATTAATTTCCTGATAAATTTTTATCAAATTGGTTGCCAGATATTAAACAAATAACAATTAACGATTGAAACAATGTATCTTAAATCTTATGTTAGTAAAGAACTTACACCAGAGTTACGACGAAATTTCCATTTTAGAAATACGGATACGGTTTTCACTTCACAACAATGTATCTAAGTAGAACCTTACTATGTCATAGCTAGTGAACGTTTTAACTTTACAACGCTTTGAAAATTTAGGTGTTAATTTTTAATGATAAACCCATCTAGATACTAACCGTTGTCATTCTATTTTCATTGCATTGACCTCATGCGAGACAGTGTATTCATGATATCATTGATGAGCATAATGTTGTCATTTATTTTATCTAGTTATGTGAAAGTAGGTATATACCTGTTTATCATACGATTATATTTACTTAATAAGTTATTGTTATATCATTCATACCAACGAGCAGGGATGGACTGGCTCTTTGGACCGTCCCGGGAAAATAAGAAACTGACCGGCTGCCCCTTAGTGAAAAAATAAGTTATCTGTAGTTCGAATTCTATCGAATTATGGTACATTAAATTTATTTTTTAA
The DNA here is from genome assembly GCA_963082715.1 of Harpalus rubripes. Lineage (NCBI taxonomy): Eukaryota > Metazoa > Arthropoda > Insecta > Coleoptera > Carabidae > Harpalus > Harpalus rubripes. The sequence continues at coordinate 21,382,777 of OY720454.1, read as the reverse complement.
TAAATAATTTTGTTAATATTAATTTTTTTATTTATTTATTATATGTCTACGAGCCGGTTTAATAAAACAAAATAATCTATGATTAAATTTTACTTACAAAGTATTTAAATGTAAACACATGTTTGTAGTTCTCTTTTATTTATAAGTTCACTTGCGGGATTGATTCTATTAATCGTGTTCACAAGTTCTTTTTTTTTTTGTTTACAAACTGTAAAGGAACACCGTCTTGTTCTTATATATCACTATAATAAACTTAGACCACGACTTTTTAATCAGCTTGACTGATAATTGAGCCCTGCATTCAGCCATTGCAAAAAATATATCTATTAACACGTTAACTGCGGAACAAAAATAAGGTAGTATTGCGATACATATCGCCGGCGATATGTAATTTTTTTTCTCCTGTGATACGATACATATCTCCGGGAATATATACTAGATGTTGACTTTAGTTCCATCTTGTGCACAAAGAAGTAACTTTTTGGCTGTTTTCAAGTATCTATCTTTTATGTTGATATCTAATCTTATTTAGGCTCAAACCGTACATACCTACAGGGACTAAAGTGACACATATTTAATTTAAATTGAATACATGGAAGATAAAGTTATGTATATAAGAATTTTAATTGTTTTATTTAACGATAATAACATATTACATAACAATAACTAAAAACAATGTAAATTTATATGATATTTCTACTTCATTTCAGGTAAGTGTTTTTTGCTAATTCAAGAATTTTTTCATCTGTCTGATAAGCTTATAAAAAATAATCTATTATAGTATACAATGCACGAGGTTTAGACTGACAATAACAATAAATAAAACGCACGTTATTAAACAAAGTTCATGCAAGTTAACACAAATCCCCAGCGATATGTTCTGCACAGAAATAATAAATAATTAATTGTGTGCGTTACATATCGCCCGAGATATGTACTATATTAGTATAATCTAATAATCCTGTAGAAAAGGACATTTAAATTGCTACAAGAATCGTTAAAAACGGTCCACAAATAAAAATTATATACTCTCGGCACCAGAAGAATGAAATGGCGAAATTCGCTTATGCATGATGTCATCATCTGATTACATATCGCGGCCAATATGTATCGCAGTTAACGGAATATTTTTTAGGTATTAAGTAATGTTATTATTTCCTTGAGTTAAGACCATATAAAGCATTTTTAAAGCTTATCACGTTTCGTTTTATGTTTTGATCCATATGTTGGCTAAATCTATGATATTTTGTGGTAAGAATAAGCCAGTAATATGATTCTCATCCCTCAAAAGTTGCTCATCTATTTTATGATCAGAAGCTTTATCTACAGTGAGAATCGCTTTTTCTTCTAATTTATTCTGCCTTCGATCTCATCTTATACTCGGCACAAACTCTTTATAGAACCAATCCTTGATAATTTCTTTTGTGATCCACCCGCTTTTTTTATCGTAATAGCGTACAGACCGATGTGTTTTTAAATAATGCTCTAGGATTGTGGAATTTACCAAAACCGCGAATTTTAAGCTTATGATAGCCATTTGTATTGCTATAAAGGAATTTTTTCTTGCTAAATTTATCCGGGTGTTGATTTCTTGTTAGCATGAACCAAAGTTTTGTCAAGGAGAAAACTCCAAAATAATTCAAATTCGCCTGAATTATAAATTTTATTGTTACCTAAACCAAGATCTTTTATTATCTTTTGCAACTCAATTCGGAATGGTTCTAAATCTGTTTCGTCACTGGAAAGTTTTTCGCTCGTTATTTTTAAAGAACGTATTCCAAATCGGTGTATAATTGGAGAAAAATATTGAGATTTTTTAAAAGCATGTTGTCTTTGTCTCTGTTCCTAAAACAAAGAGTACACGACATCCTCCACTTTTAGTTGATGTCCTCAAACTCCGGCCACAAAAATATTTACATTTTTCAGAAGCACTTAATGATTGTCAAAAAAAAATTAGGTTCAAGGCCCACCAATTCGCGGCCTCTCGAGATTTTCGCGATTTCTCGGTGGCCCTGTCCGTCCCTGCCAACGACAAACAGGAAACTGTTGAGTTATATGGGTGTAAAACATTTATACTAGAATACGTTTAAGAGACTAAAGCGTTTCAAATGATTACTTTTTTAATATGGCTGTAGCAAGAATATTTCTGCGACTTTTAAATACTAAATTTTAAAAGATATTGTTCCTCAAATTCGAAAACTTCAAGAAATATCCAGTAGGTATTTTACGATGAATTATTGAAATTTGATTAATATTTTGAAAAGGTGACGTGATCTGAGACAATATACCTATAAATAAATATACTGCTGATGCCCTATCTCTCACTTAAGAGGAGTCTGCTACAAATATTATTGTCTATCCTTGTCAGTTAGTGTAAGAATTTCCCTCCCGGTAGTTCTCCTTTCTCGTTCTACACCAATAAAAACAAAGCAATCTGGCGCTTGCGCGGAGCTATTCTTACAGACAAGTGCAGCTATATATGCAGATATATACGTCTGCACTCGTCCAATGTTAGTCTCACAAATCTCACTCCCACCAGCCGTATATTAGTTTTATAGGTATATTTCTGAGACAAAATGTAATGTCAGAGTACACACAATTTAACATGTGGCAAACTATCGCCTACTTTTCTTTATATAAATAGCGTAGGTGGTAGATAAACTGTTTTCCTATTCGCTATGAATGACGTGTGTATATACTCCGACGTCACAGGAGTAGAGAGTTGTTTTTCATAACTATTTCTGGTGTCAATCTTTCTGTTTAATCATTTACGAAAATAGCAAATATTATTTTTTATTAGTATAAAAAATACTGCATAAACTTTCACTTAAAATACTTTAAATAAGTGAAACAGGCTCATTATGATAAAGTGCGCAAAAATAGTAGTTATTTGAAATATTCGTTTTCCGGGAATGGACTGTGTCATATTTTGAGTCAGAGCTCAACGTTTCGCCCGCAGTCATATGGGGCATCTTCAGGAGCAAGAGGGATAGTATTGTCTTAAACACGGTTACCCGACGTGTCAACCACGCTAGAGGCCGAGTTTAAGCAACAAGGAAGGGAGACTCAGTTTACAAGGTTACCCGACGTGTAAACCACGCTAGAGGCCAAATAAACCAAGTTGGTGGTTGGTTGGTTTATTTGGCCTCTAGCGTGGTTTACACGTCCGGTAACCTTGTAAACTGAGTCTTCCTTCCTTGTTGCTTAAACTCGGCCTCTAGCGTGGTTGACACGTCGGGTTACCGTGTTTAAGACAATACTATCCCTCTTGCTCCTGAAGATGCCCCATATGACTGCGGGCGAAACGTTGAGCTCTGACTCAAAATATGACACAGTCCATTCCCGGAAAACGAATATTTCTCATGACTCAGACTGTGGAAGCCTACGCAATTATTTAGTAGTTATTTGTATAACTAGTCTAGAAACTGCACTTTTGTAAGTGAGACGAGACTTTCAAATACGAGCACTCGCAAAGCAGTTTTTGGATGTGCAAGATTTTTGTGCCAACTTCTTCTTTTCCATAAATATTTATTACATGAATTTAGGTACTGTCTAAATTTTATATTTATACTAGGATAATTTTACGTTATATCAAAAAATTTCAATGTCATATATGTAATATGGATATATAAATATAATCTGAAAAATCAACATTTTTGACTTTCTAGACGGTTTAGGGATATATGAACTACTTACGCCGGACGGACGCACAAAAAAATGTTTTTATATTTTGCGTTCATAATGAAGTCATTACGATACGCAATTGCGTATCGTAATGACCTTCATTTAGATACGCAACTTTTTGTTTTAGACGGTTGGTACTAGATAACGTTTCTTTAACCAATTTTTACCTAATTTATTTTTAGTTAATTGGCAATTCATTTTAATAATATAATGTCGAAATTATTATTATTTTTTATTTAGGTAAGATTATTTACATGAAAATGTACAAATGGTTACAAATATAATCACAAATTGAGTAAGTAAATGTTATTGTAGAAGGCGCAAAATATAAAAAATAGTTTTTCTATTTTGGTTCTTTAATATGTACTTTATGAAACCCATTTGGATGTCATAAAGTACTTCTTTATGACATCCAAATGAGTTTCATAAAGTACATATTAAACAACCGAAAATGAAATTCCTGGATATGAAATAACGTAGATTTTTTGAAAAAATCACCAAAATAGAAAAAATAGTATAAAATACACGTTTCATAAGACATTTAAGCGCACTTCTGTGCAAGCCGCTCGTTACTAAGAATGACGCGTGCGCTAAAATCATGTCTTATGAAACTTGTATCTTAATGTACTAATAAAGCACTCATTGTATAAGACTTTCTTTCGCACTTGTCAATTAGAAAACTCGCTATCGCTCGTTTTCTAAATTTTGACGCGTGCAAAAAAAACATGTCTTATGAAACACGTTCTTTAATATACTATTGCGGTACATATAAACGCAATTTCTAATAATATTCTTTATTAAATAGTGAAGTAAAGATGAACAGTGGAAACAATAAGATAAAATTTTCAGCTTAATTTTATTTTATAATTTTCTTAAGGAATAATTGTGGAAGAAACAATTTGAATAAATTGATTTGTATAAAGGTGAACCCATATTCTTGGATGGTCTGTACTATTACCATAAAAAAAGTGTTGACAAAATCAATTTCTCTTTACTGTACTCAGTAAATCTCGTTTCAAAAGCATGTGTGAAAGTAGTTGGTAATTCCACGAAAGATCACAGCTAATGCTCTCCACATAACAAAAATGAACAACAGTAGATATTAGCAAACAAACACTACACTAATTGCTTAATTACCGCCATATTTCATGTTTCTTGTTCGCATTAATTCATGTCAGAGCTAGAGCTGCAACTGAAACATCTTTCTTGTCTAGATAATATTCCTCTGTTCACAGACTTTCCAACTAATTTAATATCAAAGACTCCATGCTTCACACTCACGCCGAACGAATCACTTATTCATTCAACATCAACTCGCTTCATAGCAAGCCTTTAAATCTATAAAAAGGACTAGATAATTGCACAAAGAAAGATGCACTTTACTCTGAAGTAGCAAATAAGATTTACGATTCTACAAAATGACTAGATATTGTTCAGTAAATACTCAACTACTTACTTTCTGTTGTACAATCTCTACTTTAAATTTTCACTTTCATTGGGATAAAAGCCAGTTGAGAGCATTGAATATAATACAACAAAGAGGTATATAGAATTTAAAATTAAAGTAAACAAAACTGTATTGTTGTTCCTAAACTAAATGCCCTAGATATTAAATAGGTTAGGTTATATACTGTGATATTCTCGAACTAGGTACGCAAGTTTTTCGTATACACGGAATTTATTATAACAGGCAACATACGGCAATGACAGGAATGTAATATTTGTTCATTTAAAATGCAACATACAAAATTTGTAGTTATGTATTATTAATACTAATTTCGAATAAATTAGCTTACATATGTTTAACAAAAAATCAAAACTTAAATGTAGCACATATTAACAAACTTTAGCTTACAAAAATTCATAATTTTAATGTAATAAATATTTAATAATATCCCCAGTTACACTGAGGCAGTATCCTATACTGTATTTCAGATAAGAATAGACTTAGAAGTAAGATAGGGCTTACGATTCCAGGTTTCTGATTGGTCTAAACGCAAACCAAGTTTACAAAAGTAATATATAAGCAGGTATATTATTTATTCCATTTTGATTATAATCTATTTAACAATTTTTAAGTAACTGTTTCTTTACTAAAGAATTAAAAATGATGAAATTTTGACGTTTCGGGCTGTCAAGTATGTCATACAAGAAACAAACCTAATTCAAAAGGTTTATGTGTGTAAAACAGGCTGGCTTTGTAGCGCCACCAAGTCTATTCTTATCTGAAATACAATATAGTCGGTAATAAAAAGAATTGACACCATTTGTGATGTGTTCTAGTGTAGTCTACGTTATTTATTATTTATACAAGGCCGGGAAACATCACAATATCTGTCAAACAGAAACTCTAGTTCCAAACTTGCCGTTTGGGCGCGACTTATTCTCGCTGACATGTGATTTCGTTTCATAAAGTTTCAACGTAGTTTTCATTTCGCAATCGTTATTATATTATATTCTATTATTTAATATTTATTGTTGTTTTGCAATCATTATATTATTCACTTATTTCTGTTGAAATTAAACTTAATAATGAAACAATATTTTGTTTTTCAATCTTTAAATCTTCTTTCTATGCCATATCAGAATGAAGCGTTATATAGTTTATAGTTTAATTATGAACAGAAAGAGATGATTTGAATTACCCTTTAAAAAATTTGATTGGATGTTTGCTTCTTATAAAAAAAATTGTACTTGCAGCCATTCCATAAAACTATAAACTCTTACAAGAATAGAACAGAAAATATTTTTGTACAAGCACATAGTGTTTTTTTTTGCGGTCAAGCTCATGTTTCATCGCTGATGCACTGACTGGCTGCTAATTCGCGCGCAAACACTCTTGGTCATGTGCGTGCGCATTGACGAGCTGTGCAACGTGCGTTGTAGCATTATTACACCGTCTATCCCTTCTACAGCATTTTCCAACATATTTCTTATGTTAGTTCAACTTCTGTTAAGTTAATTTAACTTATGAATAGTGTAATAGGAATACAATGGTATATAAAGAAATATTATAAATAATATAATTACATGTAAATTATATATTATTTATTCGTTATTCATTAATATAGTTTAAAAAACCGTGTTATTATTATTATTATTATTATTATTATTATTATTATTATTATTATTATTATTATTATTATCGATAGGTGGTTCATCTTTGTCCCTGTACTGCGACCTTTCTGGTCTATTTTACCCTCCGTGTTTTACTTCTATTCTAGAAGTCCTGTTTGCTTTGTGAACTCCAGGATTTTCTTTAGACTGATGTCCTTTAGTGTCTCAGTATGCAATTTCTTTGCTCCTAAAAGACTATGTCTGCTTGACATAAATGCTTCGCAGTGACATAATAAATGTTGAGGTGTTTCATCCTCTTCTCCACATCCTCTGCATGTTGGTTCTTGTTTAAGACCCAACCTGTGCAAATGTTTGTTTAATTGAGAGTGTCCTGTTACCAGTCCTGTTATTAATCTAACATCTTGCTTGCTCATTAAGAGTAAGTTGTCAGTTCTTTTCTTGGATGGCTCATTCAGGAAGAGCTTGGAGTGTCTCTGGCCTGATATGACTGTCCAGTGCCGTTTGTGACATTGCCAGAGCAAAGTATTAATTTCCTGCTTAACTGTTTCCGCAGTTATTCCGCATGCAGGTTCGGGTCCTATAAAAGGTATATTTGTCCCGTCTTTTGCAAGACGGTCGGCTACCCGGTTTCCTTCGATATCTGAGTGCCCGGGTACCCATATCAGTCTTAGTTTGTTACTCGCTCCTAAGGCATTCAATCTGTGGATGCAGTCCAGAATTAATCCTGAGCCTACCTCACACGAGTTTAAAGCTTTGAGTGCGGTTTGGATATCTGTTACTATGGAGATTCTTCTATTGTGGTAGTTCTTCTCCAATAGTAATTGCACGCTGGTTAATATTGCGTGTACTTCTACTTGGAATACTGTTGCATTTGTCCCTAGACCAACCGATTGGTCATTGGTCATTCCCGGTGATAGGCCCCAAGTTTTTCCAAACATACGCCGGCATGCCCACAAGGATCTTATGGCTTTGTTTGCTGTTCTTTCTACATGAGATTTGAATGTCAGTCCTTTATCTAGTGTTACTCCTAGATATTTGACTTCTTCTTCTATCATGACTTCCTTTCCGAACAGATATAACTGTTTCAGTCCATCAAGTTTTCGCCTTCTTGTGAATGGTACAACTGTGGTTTTTGTCGGGTGTACAGACAATCCCTCTTTGTTGCACCACTTTTCCACAAAATATTCGGGCCCCTTGCATCAATTCTGATACTGTTCCCTCAAATTTGCCAGTGACCAGTATAGTTACATCATCCGAAACCAATGGTTGTATATCCTACCTCTTTCAGTTCCCGTAGGAGTTCGTCCACAACGAGGCACCACAATAGAGGGGAGAGGACTCCGCCTTGCGGACATCCTCGCATGGCTTGCACCCCTACAGTCTGGTTGTTCGAGGAGGCATAGATTTCTCTTTTCTCTAGCATGTTAGAGATCAATCTACATACTGTAGGATGTACTACTTTTCTAACAGCTGCTCTATTTATCGATTGGAAGGAGGTGTTGTCAAACGCTCCCTCTATGTCCAAAAATTCTCCTAGAGCAACTTCTTTACGTTGCAATGTTTTTTCTATTCGGCGAACGACTTCGCAGATTGCCATTTTGCACGATTTTCCTGACTGATAGGCATACTGGTATTTGTGGAGAGGAAGTTTCCTCAGTACAGTATCCCTCATATGCCTCTCAATTAGTCTCTCCAACAGTTTTAGAAGGAAAGATAAACTTATTGGCCGAAATGATTTCGCTTGGGCGTATGTATCTCGCCCTGGTTTGGGTATAAATACGACTTTAACTTGTCTCCACATTATTGGTATGTATGCTAGTGCCAAACTGGCTCTAAACATGGTACACAATATGCGTGCCAAGTGATCTATTCCTTGCTGTAACATAGCAGGTACGATACCATCCTTTCCTGAAGATTTAAAGGGCAAGAACTTTCTGACTGTCCATTTAATTTTCTCTTGGTTAACCACTTGTTTGACAAGTGTCCAGTCATCCTTAGTGGTCCTAGTGTGTGATCCAACTAAGTTTAGCTGTGGTTTCCATTTAGTTTGTGTAAGAGTTACTGATTGGGAAAAATGTGTCTGCAGTAAATGCTCCATCGTTTCTGTTTCCCCTTCAGTATACTCTCCCGTCGGTTTTTTTGAGAGAGCCAAGCAGTTCCTCTTTTTTCTTTAGGAGGGCTCTTTGGAGTCTAGCACTTTCTGGTATCTGTTCAAGTTCCTGGCAGTACTTCCTCCAAGAGTCTCTTTTAGCCTTCCTTATGGCTTTATTATACTCGGTTAATGACGTTCTATAAACGTCCCATTCTCCGGTTCGTTTTGCTCTGTTAAACAATCTTCGTGTTTCTGTTTTCAGACGGGACAGTCCCTCATGCCACCAAGGCACCTTTCTTTTTTCCCGCTCTGGACAACTGGCCTCGAATGCTGTTTTTATCGCTTCACGGAGAATGTTTTCCATGAGCTCTAGTTCTGCTGGATTTCCTGCTCTGGGCTGGCAGTTTTCCAGTTCAATTTCTAATTGTTCCCTGTATAGGTTTCAGTTAGTTCTTTTAGGGTATCTGTACGGTACAGGAGATATGTTGTCTGATTCTACGTCGAATCGTATATATCTATGATCAGAGAGCGACGGCTCGTCTAATACATGCCAGTTTTTCACTGTGTCGCATGCGTACAAAGTCACTATGATTATGTCAATTACCTCCCTTCTTGTTCTGGTTACGAAGGTCGGTTCATTACCTTTATTTGCTACTTCTAAATTATTCGATAACAAATAGTCAAGAAGAGACTCACCCCTTTTGTTGGTATCAGTGCTGCCCCAGACAAGATGGTGTGAGTTGGCGTCACACCCGACAAGAATTTGCCAGCCTTTTGTGTGGGCTCGCTCCACCAGTTTGCGAAGGCCTCCCGGTGGTGGATCGCCTGGTTGGTCATAAAGCAGGTACGCGGATCCGAGCACAAGCTCCCTCTCGCACCCTGACTCTGACGTCACCAGGCTTATTACCACAATGTCTCTGTAACATAAGTCCAAGGTTCTTGGACTCAGGCCACGTCAATGTCGTGTTTAGTCTTGTAGGCACTGAGGGCATACGATGCCGCTTTACAGTTCTGTAAGTTAATTTGTATTATTTTCAGGAAGGCACTTACCTACTGAGTACTAGTGGATGGTTGAGGGTTCTCCGATGTCCCCTCGACCTCCATCTTCTCCGTTTCGTCTTCGGCCCCGGCCTCATCCTCCTTCTTCTTGGCCAGGGCTTTGAACTGAACCCGGGAGAAATTCAGGTACGGTCGGTGACCGCAGGCGTTCATTGCGTCCCAGGAAGTTTGGTCCATCAGGACAATCAGTTGTTGTCCCTTTGGATCCTCCTTCCGGTCCGCTACCCTCCAGGTCGAGGTTTTGACGTCTTTATTCTGGATCTGGAGGCGGCCCAGAATTTTCTCAGGTTCCATTGCTGGCCCTGGTACCCATGCCATTGCTGGCTTGGGAAGGTTCTTCGCCTCAACGAATTGAAGCGTTGCTCCTTCCAACGGTGTCTCATTGCGCAACAACCCGCCCTAACCAGTCCAGTGTGGCCTGGTCACAGCAGGTGATGCGCAGAGTCCCGTCCCGGTGCCTGCAATCCGTGAACCTCGGATGAATCTCCCCAGTTTGCACTGAGTCGATCTTCTCCAAGATCCACATCTTCAGCTTCCCTGTCTGCTCCTCCGTCAGGGAAGTGCCCAGGTCCTGGTGCGTAATCGCCATCTTGAACCCGGTCATTGCGTCCTTGAAGGAATGGGCCACGGTTGCGGGCCCTTTTACCTTCTTCACGGGTCTGTCCTTGGGCGTACTGCCATCCGACCGGTGTCGCTTTGGCGTCCCAGTCGTGGCAGGCCCTTCTCTAATAGCTTTGGTTGGAGGTTGCTTGAAGCCCCCTCCTTCCGTAGCTTTCTTCAGCTTCCGGCGAGCAGCCCCGGAGAGCTTTTGCCTTACAAGCTTGGTATCTCCGGTACCTGTTTTACCGGATCAGGGCACGACACAGAGGAGTTTTACATCCCAGTCGGCCCTTAGATAGTTCACGCCTCGGATCTCTCGGACAAGGTTTTCGTTACCTCCGTTTGCCACCTCGGACAAGCCGAGGGCCTAGGGACCACGACGAGGATGTGGAGGTTAACTTGAAAGTTTCGAGAAAGTACTGCAATACCTCGAAAGTTAGTGACGTCATTAGACAGCCTAACAGGTGTCAACACCACTTTCCTTGATCCCCTTGATATAATTACATATAATTTATATATTATTTATTCGTTATTCATTTATATAGTTTAAAAAACCATAACATTGGAATAAGTCGCGCTCTCATCAGCGGTTTTGGAACTAGTTTTTGGCCAGATTTTTAAACAAAATTTGAGTTGTTTCCCGTCCTTGTATTAATAACGTAGGCTACAGTTCTGGACGTATCTCCTGTGGCATCGTGGAGCACCTGTCAAATTTGACAAGTAAATCTCAGTGGCGGAGAATACAAATTGGTTCGACTTCCATTACGATTTTACACTCGTGTTATTATTGTCCTTGTACAATAGTATAATAATTTTACTTTTTGTATTGATATTACTATGACATAACATCAGTAATTACAATAAAATAGGAGAAACTGCATAATGAAATTTGTAACAGGGTTTAAAAACGTGCTTTGAGAAGGTGACATTGAAATAAACGCGCCTTATTAAAAATCAGATATTAGAGCCACTTACGTGTTTCAAAATTCAACAAAGAAGATCACCAAAGAGAAGGTATCGTACCTATCCTTTTTATCCTCTTTTTGTTTCTTGAATACACTTTATCCTAAAAACTTCAACACAACCTAAGAATACGCAAAACAGTAAATAATACACCGCACGACATCTGCGGACAAATAGGAAAAATGCTATTCTTTAACAATAAAAATCAAACTTAACAACTTTTTGCAAGTTTAATTAAAAATTAATAACGGCCTCTGCCCGGCAGGAGTCGTTAGCTTACAAATCAACAAATATGAACACTATACCACAGCAAGTCAACAACCAGTCTTACGCGAACGCCACAATGAACAGTCTATTTCCAAAAAAAGATCAAGCAATACTTATGCCTGCAATTGAAAATATAAAAATAAGAGAATATATAACAACCATAGGACAAATAGTACAACCACAAAATATCCTGTTTGCATCAAAAATTTCAAAACAAAGAATATGCATATTTTTAAACAGCAAAAAAATAGCGGACGACCTAATAAAAAATCATGAAACAATTACTATCCAAAATAACAAAATAAATATCAGACACTACAGCTCACCAGCAAAACGTCTTATCTTATCAAATGTCAACCCAATAATTCCCCACAGTATAATTGAAGAAAAACTCAGAGAACATAAAATTAAACTAGTATCACCAATAACGTTTTTAAGAGTTGGCATGCAAAATACAGAATATGCACACGTACTGAGTTTTAGAAGACAGGTGTATATAATACCTGAACCAGAAACTAACAATATTAATACAATAACTGTTGACTACGATGAAATCTCACATAAAATTTTTCTAACAACAGAAGAAAACATGATCTGTTTCCTCTGTAAAAAACCTGGACACACAGCTAGTCAGTGCAACCCCGAATCAATTACAGAGTATGAACAACATCAAGAAATAGATAATACAGATACCCAAACCAATAAATACAGAAAAGAAGCAAACGCAGAATCTAAAACAGTAACATCCCAACACACCAGCTCAGAAAACATGCAAACTGAAGAATTAAACAGCGCACACAGCCAAACACAGTCTACAAAAGGTACTTTGGAAACAGAAATAAATACTGCAGGAACATCAAAACCAATATTTAAAAGGCCTGCATCCACACGACTGAGTGATACAGCATCAAAAAATTCAAAAGACGGAAATCATAGCAGAAAAAAGAAAAAATCTGCAGGACAAGACAACCAGCAGGACAAAATGCTAATTGAACAAATTGACCTACAAATAAAACCTATGAAAAAAGTTATAGAAACCCAACCAAACAAATATGTCCTTAATTTTGAACAGATAAAAGATTTTCTCGAAAATAGTTTTGGAAACGACGATAAACTGAGAATAGCAAGAGAATATACAGAAAACATTAACGACCTTATAGTAATGCTACAAGAACTCCGCCCTCACGCTTTAAGCAGAAGTATGAAAGCCAGAATATCAAGAATCACATCCAAAATAAGAAAACAGCTAGCAGAAGAAAATGGAAACGAATATAGCGACACGAGTCAAAAAACCTACGAAGACAGCAATACAGAATCGGACGATACTTATAGCGAAAAAAGCTATGGATCACAACAATAATAAAAATAATACTACACTTCTACAATGGAACTGCAATGGATTCTACACAAACATAGCAGAAATACAGAAATACACATACTCTCTAAATCCTCATTACATATGCTTACAAGAAACAAATCTAAAACCAACACAAATATTAAAATTTAAAGGCTACATCTCCCATAGAAAAGATAGAGAAAATAGAGAACATGCAAGTGGAGGGGTTGCGATACTAATAAAGAATGAACACCACTACGATATAATAAACTTAAATACCAGTTTAGAAGCAGTTGCAGTAAAAATATACGTTCCAGAAGAAATGACAATCTGCAACTTATACCTAGCACCGAACCATCACACTCAAAAAGACGACATAGAAAACCTAATTAAACAATTACCAAAACCATACATCATAGTGGGAGATTTTAATGCACATAATCCCTTATGGGGTTCCCTAAGCACAAACACTAAAGGAAGAATAATCGAAAAAATATTCGAAAATGACATCATAATGAACGACGGATCTCCAACTCATTTCTCACAAGCACATGGTACTTTCTCCTGCATAGACCTATCTATCTGCAGCCCAAACATAGCTCCCGATCTAGTATGGGAAGTCATCCCAGACACCAGAGACCACTTTCCTATTATAATAAATCACTTCAAACACCTGACAAATTACGACAACCATCAATATGAAGCAAAAAAGTGGAAACTCGATCAAGGTGACTGGAATCTTTACAAAAGTCTATTACAAAAAAACTACAGCAAAATAGAAAAAAACACAGACATTAACGAAGTTGTGGAAATATTTTCTAAGAATATAACAGAAACAGCAACCAAAGCAATAGGTCTAAAATCAACAAATAAAAGACCAAAAACAACACCATGGTGGAACAAAGATTGCGAAGAAGCTGTGCGAGAACACAAGAAAGCACTAAATAAGTACAAGAAAAATAAGACAACAGAAAACCTGATAAACTTAAAGCATGCGAGAGCTAAAGCACGTAGGAACGTAAAACAAGCTAAAATAATATCTTGGAGAAATTTTGTTTCAAAATTAAACACAACCACACCAATAAAGGAAGTATGGCAAGGAATTAGAAAAATTAGAGGTAACAGTGCAACCACAAACACAACCCTCCTAAAGGTGAACAACAGAAACATAACAGACACACAAAAAATATGTAACGAACTAGCTAAAACCTTTGAACACAACTCTTCAAACGAACACTATAATCCTGACTTCTTGAATACAAAAATCACATCGGAAAATGCTCCATTTATTATTCAAGAGGATAGAAACCATATCAACAATCCATTTACACTTCAAGAACTAACATACGCATTGCAAAACACCAAAGCTAATACCAGCCCTGGCCCAGACAATATACCCCCCGAACTGATAAAGCAGTTACCAATAGAAGCCACACAACACCTACTCGACATTTATAACCACCTATGGCATACACACACTCTACCAGATAAATGGAAAGAAGTAATTTTAATACCAGTTCTGAAGCCAAATAAAGATAAAACTAACCCACAAAACTACAGACCAATTGCACTAGCAAACAGCCTATGCAAGATAATGGAAAAAATGGTAAACAAAAGACTATTGTGGAAATTAGAAAAAGACAAAATCCTAACACCCGAACAAAACGGCTTTAGAAACGCAAGATCTACCATGGACCCATTAATATGTCTGACATCCGAAATACAATCAGCTTTTACTAACCAACAACATGAAATTGCGGTATCATTTGATCTTGAAAAAGCTTTTGACACTACCTGGAAACAAAATATTTTATGGACATTAAAAAACTGCGAAATTGAAGGAAATATGTTACATTACATAAAGAACTTCCTATCAGACAGGAAATTCAGAGTACGGTACAATCGGACTTTATCAGAAATGAAAACCCAAATGAACGGAATACCGCAAGGCTCAATAATTAGCCCAACACTTTTTTTACTAGCAATAAATGGCATAAAAGATAAAATACCTCCAACAGTGAAATACTCCCTATTTGCAGACGATTTAATAATTTATTCAAAAAATAAAAATCTACACAGACTACAATGCAACCTTCAAGCATCAATAACAAATATAGAAAATTGGGCCAAGGAAATTGGATTTTCATTTTCATCCTCAAAAACAACAGCAATACACTTCTGTAGAACAAGAAAAGGACAATACAACAATCCAGTACTAAGAATCAATGAAAACAACATAAAATATGAAGAATCAATAAAATTCCTGGGCATGTATTTAGATAGGAAACTGACATGGCGAAAACATATAGAACATATAAAATCCGACTGCCATCAAAGAATGAACATAATAAAGACATTATCAAACAAAATCTGGGGGTCAGACAATGAAACATTAATGAAACTATATAAAACCCTAGTAAGATCAAAAATAGACTATGGAAGCATTATATATATCACAGCAAAGCAAAACGTCCTGAAAATAATAGAAACACTCCAAAACGCTGCACTAAGAATCATACTTGGACTTCTGAGAACAACACCAATAAAAAGCATCCAATCAGAATCAGGAGAACCACCCTTAACAATTCGCAGAGAAAAATTAGTACTAAAATACATCACTAAACTTGCAACAAATCCACACAACCCTGCTCATAAATACATATTCTCCTACACGTCCAATAACACTCGCATACAAAAGAGCTACCCACTCCAAAAACTCATACACTCCATCCTTACCGAAAATAACCTAAGCTTCCCTAAAATACACGAGATGTACCCAACACATCACCCACCTTGGACCCTTAAATTCCCTAAATTCAACAACCACTTCACAAAATATAATAAAGAAAACACACCCACCACAGTAATCACTTCAGAATTTACAGACATAATAAACACAATATATAAAGAATACAACATAATATATACAGACGGCTCTAAAGAAAATGACAAAACCGGAGCAGCGGTAATAACAGAAGACACTGAACAAACATACACATTTCCAAAAAACACATCCATATACACTGCAGAAACATATGCAATTTCAGAAGCAATAAAAAACATTAAAACCTCAAATAAACCAAACCATCTAATATGCTCTGATTCCCTGAACACAATCCTAAACATCTTAAAACTTTACACACAAAAACCAGAAATCCAAAGTATCCAAGAAAACATTCATACAGCCATAACACAACACTCCAAAAATATCACCCTCCTATGGATACCTTCTCACAGCGGTATTAAAGGCAACGAAGAAGCTGACGAATCGGCAAAAAGAGCGTCCAAATTAAATAACACTCTCCAAACACCAACATTAGCAGACGACTTTATAAATCATGCAAAAACAAGGCTAATCATCAAATGGCAACAACAGTGGGCGGCAACAACAAATAACCATTTAAGAAATATAAAAGACAACACAAAACCATGGAAAATATCTGAAAACAGAAGAGACCGAAACATAATATCGAGATTAAGAACGGGGCATACACTATACACACACGATTATATTTTCAAAAAAACGGAACCCACCACATGTAACGTCTGCAATGTAAGATTAAACGTCCAACACCTACTTATAGAATGTACGAAGTATGATCAGCAACGAAGAACTCACAGCATCCCAGCAACTCTTCAAGAATGCTTAACGAAAACAGAAAATGTTCCAAACATCTTGTCCTATCTGAAGGAAATCAACTTATACACAAAAATATGAAAAATACTAATATTGTTATTATCAATGTAAAACCAATGTAGAATGTAAATATAACTAAGACGGAGCACTAATGACTTAACAGTTGAAGTGCTCAGACAAATAAACAAATTAAAAAAAAAAAAAATTTGTAACAGAAATTTGTATTCTACGTTAATATACATGCCAAATACTTGCCAAAATTGACTGATGTTCCACGACGCCATATTGAATTGCGTTTTTTTTATTGCTTTATTAAATCCAGGCGCAAGACAATATATATATATATATATATATATATATATATATATATATATATATATATATATATATATATATATATATATATAGATGCGGAAAGTACTCGCGACTGTGTCGAGCAGTTAAGAAAACAAATAGCGGGAATGCAGTCTAGGAGTATGTTGGGCTTTAGTAAATAATTGTCACTCTTTACAATTAACCAAGCTTTCGGTTATTTTATTTTAACCATCCTCAGGGTATTATTTAATCTCACACAATAACCCTGAGGATGGTTAAAATAAAATAACCGAAAGCTTGGTTAATTGTAAAGAGTGACAATTATTTACTAAAGCCCAACATACTCCTAGACTGCATTCCCGCTTTTAACATGGGAAATCAGTTTTTTCTTGCGCAAAAGTTCCCAATTAATTTTAGACAAAAATGTTTCAAATAAAAGTTGTAGATAATTAAATTATACACCAGTATAACTAAACAGATTTTATTTTGCATGTTTAGTAGCCTGTAAAATTCAAATTGAAATTCTATAAATATTGCTCATTTCTAGTGATAGCCATGGAATTTAAACAAAATTACTAAGAAATGCATGTCGTTTGAACTGTCAGAAATTCGAATTTCAAATAAAAATTACTGATAATTATATTCTATCGTAAGTCCTTAAAAATATTTTGTTTTTATAATCTACATCTAAATTATTGCTTAGATTTAATTTATTTTTATTTTGTAACCTGCAAAACCGAAATTCTGACAATTCAAACTATATGCATTTCTTTGTAATTTTGTTTAAATTTCAAGGCTATCACTACAAATGAGTAATATTTATAAAATTTCAAATTGGATTTTACAGGTTACTAAACATGTATAATAAAATCTGTGTAGTGATGCTGGTGTAGAATTTAATTCTCTATAACATTTATTTAAAACATTTCTGTTTAAAATTAAATGGGAAGTTTTGCGCAAGGAAAACTGATTTCCCATGTTAAACGCCTATGGCAAGCTTTTTAATTAACACCCTGTATATATATAATATATATATCATATTTGTATGTAAAATGAAGAGAAATTAAATAAATCCATCAATTATTCACCAAACACCGCTTCGCGAATATATTTACACTGTTTATCTTTTCTTCTTTACTTCCACTTTCACCACTAGCTTAGTGAAACTTGTCAATATTGCATATTGCATTGTAAAATGGCAAAATATTACATTGTTGTCATTTTTTGGCAGTAGTGTGTAACCATGGAATTGATGAACCATATGTAACATTTTAAAATAAATTATCTGTATATGTGTATAAACCAAAATGAAACATACTTTTTGTTTTGAGTTCTATATTTAATCATGTGCTGTGCGGAATTTTGTATGTTAAAATTTATACACTGGAAACTTATACGCCAGCATTTATACGTTAAAATATTTGTACAAGAGAAAATTTATACGCCAAAAACTTTTTGCGCCAAGCATTCGTGCGATTGTATACTTTATAAAACAATATATTTTATATACCACAGTGATTTATCTAGAATAAAATAAAATTTCCAATCTTACAAATGTTTTGTCGTACACTAAAGAACTGTCAATAGTAGGGGAGCGTGGGGTAATGAAAGCCCCTGCAAAATAAGTACCTACCAACGTTTAAATCTTTCGAAAGCTACTCGTACATGTTCGTCAATGTCCGTCAAAGTATGTTGGTCCTTGCCGGTCGCATACGCACATGACAGCTTCAAGTGTGTTTTCGTCTCGTAGGTTATAGGAGTTTATACAAGTTTGTAAATCACGGTAAGTAATTCAGTGTTATTTATTTTATTATATCTTGTATTCATTTCGTTGCCAGATATATGTATTTTTTATACATATATTAAGACAGAAGAGTAAAATAGTTTATTTACTTTATTTATATGAATATCAACATGGTGGAATTTCGGGCAATTGGAGCCTAGGCGGCTCACATTACCCCTTTGTTAATTTTATATCCCATATTCTAAAATACACGATTTTAATCGTTCTATATGCCCAGACATAAAAAAATAACAACACTAAAAGGTAGTCGGACGTCTATTTCATTAGAAAATGCTGTAAAAGTTATACAAAATGAGGGAAAATCTGTACGCAAAGTGGCAGAGGAATCAGGAATATCTTACAGTACTTTGAAGAAACGATACAGAGCTGCAATTGCCAATGATGATACGTATTATCGTCCTCCATGCTCGGAAGAAAACTTGTATTTACCAATGAAAAGGAAATGATCCTAGTTGATCATCTTCTGAAGATGGCAAATATGTTTTACGGTCTAACTAGGAGCCAGTTCCGCAAAGTATGCTATAACGTGGCTGAGATATTTGGTGTTGAGAAAAGGTTTGACACCAAAAATAAAACTGCCGGCAAAGATTAGTTGCAAGGATTTATGAAATGACACCCTGCATTTCATATATATATATATATATATATATATATATATATATATATATATATATATATATATATATATATATATATATTATTAATAATAATAATATTATCGACGAAACCGGGTTCCCCACTGTCCATGAACCAGAAAAGATAATTGTCCCCAGAGGAGAGAAACGTATAGGTGCCGTTACATTGTGGAAGAGAGGAAAAAACGTGACAGCAATTTGTGCGATGAGTGCTTCTGGAATCTTTGCACCGCCACTGTTCATTTTTTCCCGACAACGGCTCTCACTTCAGCTTGAACGCGATGGATTTCCAGGTGCTGTTTATACTTGCACACAGCGGGTGGACGAATGAACAAATATTCCTGACATGGCTACAACATTTTATTTATTTCACAAATCCTTCTACTGATAAACCAATCCTACTAATAATGGATAACCATAATAGCCATTCTACACTAGAAGCATGGAAATGGCGAAAAAGAATAACATAACCATGTTAAGCATCCCTCCGTTTTCATCACATTCTTTGCAAACCCTACACGTAACTTTTTTTGGACCTCTTAAGACAGCATACAGTAACAGCAGGGAATGTGACTTGTTTTTAAAGGCACGAAATTTGGTTAAAAAAAGTAAAACAACATATTAGATTTTGACTAAAATTGAAAAATCGGAAGTTATACTTTACTTGAAGATGATCCAAAACTTTTCAAATTTGTTATTTAAAATTCGTATATAATTTGAAACAAAATCAACCGGAAATGATACTTTACTTAAAGCTCATTGCTATTTGAAATATGGAATTGGCGCGAGGACATGTGCTAGCCACATCAGATTTTTTATTACTTACAATAATTTTTGAAAGAATTTTCAAATACTATTATAGCTTTATAACCAAAAGACTGATTTAAAGTGTTAAAAATTAATGATTATAGGCTCCAATTCCCTCCTTCTCCTCTAAGGTAATAGGGGCCTTTACTATTTATTTTTAATATACATCTACACTGAAAGCGATATGTAGTTTTAGAGAGTCGTTATTGTTATTTGTTAACCCGTAATAATTTTTTTAATATTCTGTGACGTAGTTATAGTTTTGATTTTGTTTCCTTCGCCTATAAATGGAATCACATAAATAGATTTTTTGTACACTATTAAAAATATATAAATATGTTAAAATATCAATTTAATAATATAATTAATAAATTGAGTGCCATTGACAGCATACTCGTATATTATTCAACATATTGTAACGTTTTTATGTATTTGGGTGAAGTATAAAGGCTCATTCAGAATAAAAAAAATTTGCGGTAGTGTAAGCGAAAATGGTAAGTTATGGGTTCACTTTTGATTGTACAAAGTTTATTAATAAGTCTGTTTGTTTATAAAGCGCAACATCGGAGGCACACCACAAAATGATCCTTTTTCTATTGCTCATTTTATCTGATGAAATTAGATGTCAATAAGCGTCAAAACTGTCAAAAAAATAAACGGTAGCGTAGTGACAACGTAGAACTCCTACCGCTGCCGTTGCCACTACGCTACTACTAAATTTCTTAATTTTTGGATGCGAACGAATACGTTTGCTATAATGCATTCAATCTTTTACCCAGGCCACTACCACTGCCGCTAATTCTACCGCTACCTTAATTACCTTCCGTCACCTTTAGGTAAGGAAGGTATTGTCTTTGGTCAAAAAATTCGGTGGTGAGTTTTTGATGAATAAGCACGTTTTAGGGTCCCTAGAATACGATTTTACTATTTTTACGATGATGTCTGTATGTGTGTGTGTGTGTGTGTGTGTATGTGTGTATGTATGTGTGTGTGTGTGTGTGTGTGTGTGTGTGTGTCTGTGTGTGACAAAATTTTCTAATGCGATAACTCTAATACTACAATTCCAAAAATTATAATTCTTTCGTTATCCTCTTCGTTACATCCATGTGAAGAGCTGATTAGATTTTGCTTATAATTGGTCAACCGAAAGTACCCTCATTTGCAGATTTTAACAGTTTTTCTTGAAAAAACGATGTTAAATATCATTTTTTCACATTTAATGTTATTATAAATATTAAAGAATTATTTATTTACTATACGATTTGAATGCATTTTATACTTCATATTAAATGGACATAGAGTTAAAAAATTATAAAGAAATTAAATATCATATATATTAGTCAGCTTTGCTATAACTCTGGAAACAGCTGCTACATTAAGAAAATTCTGATTGAAAGGTGTCAGTGTCAAGTGCAGTTGACGTACTGTTTATGTTATAATTTTACTGGAAATATAGGATCTTTTGTTAGAAACTTTCTGTATGGAATTTGTATAAAATACATACAACTGCCTTAAGGTAATGTACAAGAAATATAATCTTTTGTAAGGAACTTTCTGTATGACATTTATACAAAATACATAGAACTAACGGAAGGTAATGTGCTGGCCACATCAGATTTTTTGTTTTTGTTGTGAATGACACTTAAATGTTAAAGAATTATTATTAATTAAAATGGTTATTAAGTGATTTAACGTAATTCTTGGTATAACTATCTGGTAGATAAAAATGCATTGTAAAAGACAGTCTTGTTTATCGAAGGTATAATTACTAGGATAACGTCATGCCTCCGATAGCTATACCATAGTTTATCCATCAATGAGAGTGTTTGGTGGCTATTGTGCGAATTAATATGCTCCAAACTTGCCACTTGTTTGTTCTCAGCATTTTGAGAAAATAGATTTCCTCACAGAAAGTTATGATACTGGTAAGATTTTTGTGAAACTTATAAATATCTAAAACTTGTTTATGTTAATTATTTGTAAATCAAATTTTCAGGAATACGTAATACGAGGAGAATTTTGAGAAAAGGTGCAATCCCAATAATATTTTCTTCGAAGTACAAAACAAACAAAACAAAAAAAAAAATTCAATTAAATTTCACCTTACATAGTCAAAACAAAATGACCTGCCTCTAAATTAAATAACTTTTTCTCCCTCGTACACTCGCACCACGGCATCTTCATTTCAGTTTTCAGCGTTTCTAATTTCCACAAATTATAATTAATTATCTTTATCCGACATTCTCAAATGTTTTAAATAACCTCACAACAAAAGTTTGTACATAAACAAACGAAGGTGCAAAATGAACTATTACAAACTAATTAAAGTGAAAAGATAATATTCAATAATTATATATATATATATATATATATATATATATATATATATATATATATATATATATATATATATATATATATATATATATATATATATATTGAATAGTTCACATGTTATAAAGTTGTAACTGATGATACCAATTCAAATATTCCCGGGCGTCGTACGATAGTCCGTTGCTGCCATCTACGATAAGCTTTGCCCAAACGCTCCCATTGTAAAAGTAGGCCTAAGGGCCACTTTACATGTACGGTATAAACCAAATATAACGTTATTCCCAATGAGGATCGTTATTCCTTAGATACTACAACAAAATATCTTTTACATTCCTCGGATAAACTTTAGATAGGATAAATTTATGTGTTACCATAGAAATACTTATCCAATGCTTATATCACCGGACAAACCTCGTATAAAGTTATGCTTTTATTTCATTGGTCAATATTTTTGACATGTGTCACATATTTTTGAAATATGGTACAAATTTGGGGAACCGGGTTTGATCCTGACCGACGCCAAATATTTAGAATTTTAAATGGCACAAAATTAACCCCTGTGGTGCTCTCTCTACGCCAGCAATGAGTGCCCGTAAGGTGACGCCTGGTAAACGCCCGCACGGTCCAAATATGTCATCACCATTACCGATGTATGCGTACAAAGCAGATTGGCACACCCAGCAATGGGTAATATGCCGTGATGATATATTTATATTTATTTATGTTTAAAAGAAGACGAACAACAAATTGGCAAGAGGCCGTTGATCAGCGGAGGATTCCGTAAAAAAGCTTTTGTTGCATTTTTTATGATGTTGGGGGTATTTTTTCGAAAGATTCCCTGAACAACAATTATTTCTTCAATATTTAATTTTGATACCTGCTATAATATTTTCAATTGATGTAATCGCCATCAAATTTAACCTTTTTTCTTTCATAGTAGCACGTAAATCTGTTGTTTTTGAACTCGCGCCCAAATGTTGAGGGAAAGAAATGGCGGAATTCAAAGTTGCTCAATTTGATTTATTGAACGTAAACAATACACAAAGGTAGATGACCAACAAAGTGGTCTAAACAAACGGGTTGAACAAAAGGCGCCTATAAAGAAAACACAAAAGTAAGCGTGTGGGTCGAAAGATCGACAACATAACCTCAAAGGTCGTGGTTGCTATAAAACAAATTAAATACAAAAATAGGCTAACCTTTTATCCGATACACTTCATACTTTCGATGCGCGTCTTACAATTAAGTTGCGCGACTTATAAACAGCGTTATTTGGACGATTACAATGGATTACGGTGCTGACAAAATACGTTGCGTTCGACAAGAGTTTTGGCTTCAGTCTGAAGATGGTTGACAGTGCGACCTCCGTATTCTTCGACCTTTTCAGGTTGGATTACTACCAACCTTGAAATAGTGAAGTAACTGAGTTTAAAAAGGTGATCAATTCCAACAAAATCGGATTTAATTGATATAAGTTTGCTGAAATTTGTTTCACAAATAGCAACTGTTATAAACTCCAATAATTGTAAGCAAAAGCTACTCACAAATTCGCCCTTTGGTCTCAATTTTTACACACTTGACGAATCAATAAACTTAGAATTTCATTTTTAATTTTTATTGCAAATAAATAGTCTCAAAAAAGTCGCCCTATAACCAATTTCGCCCAAAACGGTCGCCAGGCCTGCTTGTAACTTGGGCCGGGCCTGTATCTAAAATCTTCTAATAAATTCGTTATTTGTAAGATTATATTGTGTCTGTAAAATGAAAATCTTTTCACACATTTCAGCATATTAAAAACTATTATTACCTTTCTTTAAATTTTCTTGTTTATCTCAATTTATCCATGCGGATTAATAATCTTCATAACTATCAGACTCATGTTCATAATTAATTTTTTGTGTAATTATGTGGTAATGTCTACTGTCAAGTGTCAATTTTACGTACAATCAAGTCAAAAATTCACTTATTCCAGAAATAGTTATTCCGTTGCTATAGCATACATGTCAAAAGTCATTTATATTTATACCTCCGATAAATCTAGAGATAACTATTCCATCACGTATACCGTACATGTAAAAGTGACTCTTAACACGACGATTTTCACAATATTACTGATTATTTATTTCGACTATTTATGTCACTTCTCATTCAACTGTTCGACCTATCGACCTCCACAGCGTCTATATACTCAACTGACTCAACAGCATCAGTATATTCGACTGCCCGGACAGAATTCACTCCTTTCACCTCACTGTCTATTATGTCACTAACTATCCTGACGGACTAACTGTTTAATTTCCACAACTTCAGTATTACCGACTGTCTCTATGTCACAACTCGTCAACACCACTGCCAAGTACCCACTTCTATTCGGCGTTACTGTCCCCTTATACCTAGCATCCCAATACTCGTCAAAACTAGCAAGTATTCACTTTCACAACTATCCCAGTATACCAGTAATTTCCGAATACTCCACTAAACTGCATATATATCGACACTATACTGCTGTGCGACTCCACTCATTGACTCCTTACTACAGATACGTCGCAGATATAGAGATGAGTGATATTAAAAAACACGATTATATTAAAAATAAATAACTTTTTTAAAACTTTGGTAGTCCTTAGCATACAGTTTTAAGGTCTAGTTTTAACATAAATGACCTATATTATAATTTTTAATTACGTTAGAGGATCACATCTCTTAATTGGTAATCGAATAAATTTAAACATTTAACGATTGCAGAATTTTAAAAATTTTACAATATTTTAACTTTTTTTCTAACCATAATTTGTATATACTACTTGGAAAATTATTGCTGAGCACTGTAAAGACTAAATCATTGAAGTAAAAAAATTGGGTACTGTTTTCTTCTTTAATTTTTCTGATTATGAATAAAATAGTTATTTATGATATGTGTTAAAAGTGACATTTTATTTTGTGAAGGAATTTTGGAACACGACGCAAAGCGAAGTGGTCCAAACAAAATAAAAACACTTTTAACACGTAATACACTATTTTTTCTACAAACACTATTTTGTCATTTAAATTTGTATTTCTAATATTTTTTGATACATGCCAAAATTGTCGATTTGTTGTTCCATTCGTCATTAACAAGGTAATTAATTCACTTTTAACACTAGTATTAAATGTAACAATGATGTGTCACTTTTAATACTGGTGTCATAAAATGACATTTTTAACTCTAAAAACAAACATTAAAATACCTACTTTTAGTATATTTTTAGAAAAAAGTATGTTATTTATTGTAATTCAAATTCACTATACTGTAATATATCTATAATATAAAACTATTGCTTACTGCAATTTTAATAATTAAGTAATAGAGTTTCGGAAAGTAAAAAGAAAAATCTCCCTAACGTTCTATAGACATATGATTTACTTTGAGGAAAGCAAGATCACTAAGATCAGACTAAAAGCAAACTTTGGTAAAAAGTTCAAGATTAAAACTTGAGATTTAAATATCTCTTGAAATTCCTTGAAATAAAAAAGCTAAGCAAGAAATTAAAGTGTATTTTAAAAGGAAAGAAACAACAACTAAAGTAATTTGTTAAATAAATATACGTTATAGGTGCCTTGTTCAATCAATGTAGTTCATCAATTTGCGTCACTGTTCGCTTAACCAACCTAAGAATAATAATGATAACGAAGAATGTACAAATCTGTTCAAGCATTTACAGATCTAAAAACCATTTTAATTAAATTATGCAACGTTGACAATAATAATAAAGCATTACTTTCGACATAACGCAACTGCATTAATTGAGCGAGGCACATATACGGCCTTATTCTCGTGACCATTGTTAACTTTTTAACAATTGTTAATTAAGAAATATTGTTAACTTAACAATATTTCTTGAAAATGGTATTCTGGTGTCTAACAATGATTGTTAACGAAACAATAAATAGTCAATCTTAATTGTACATCTATCGCCGAAGAAATGTGGCCGATTTGTATTTAACAATTGTTAATTTTGAAATTTGAAAATGTCGAACGCCAATGTTTATCTGTCCAAATGTTAGAAAGTTAGAAAGACGAAGAAGTGTTTTTTTACGTATTATTGTAAATGGATTTATAGATTATTGCATTTTATACTACGTAGATATTTTTATTAAATTTAGCAAAATACGGTGTTTTTGTGGTTAAAAGGCAAAATAAATACTGATGAAATTTGTATCAAGATATAGATCCAAAATTCTTCCATATATACATTAGATAAGATTTGTGTTAAAATAAAAGCCAAGGAATATGTAAAAACATTTGTACAATAATAAATGGTCGCAAAAGTGATTGATTTATTTTGAAAATTTTTGCTTTAAAAAGAGGATGATTATGAATAAAATAGTATATAACCTCGGTGGGAGTTTCAGCAAAGTCTCGCGCTTTATCTCTCTTCGAGACTTTGCCTCTCGGTAATATACATAAGCCCCGGGCTGTAATGAAACATTTCCTACCTCGGATGTAATATACTATTTACTACCTAGGCAATAAAAGTGACATTTTACAAACTGCTACTTGTCACTTTTAATGTCAATCGGGATCGATAGCACAGTCAAATACAAAAATGATAAATTGAAATATATGTACTTAGTTGTTTACTTATTCACCACGTCTCACCTTACAAATAGCATCGTAAAATAAAAAAAAACTTTTTGTACCAATATAGAACTTTTTTAAATCTTAATGTTTTTGTCGTTTTTGCACGATAGTAAACTTAATATAAAATCCATTTTTAAATAGATTATTATATGTACAAACTTAAATTAAATTATCCAAGCCATGCTTTTAATCATATTTTAAAAATTTAATATTTAAGTTTCATGCGGATGTAAATTATTGAAGAGAAATATTTATTTACAACATAATGCAATGAAACATATTTTAGGTAACACGAAACCAATTAGATAGCTTCTGTAATTGGCTGAAAGAAATTCTGTAAACAAAACCTAAAGTGTAACTGTTCTATAAAGGAACCTATAGAAACCTGCATTCACTCAACCAATGTCGCAATGTCTGTTATAAGCAAAAGATTATTTATTGTAAATTGTAATAAAAACCGTTATAGGCATGTTAGTAAAACCTTGAAAGGTTTCAAAGTTTATAGAAAGTTTAAATTACAAAATTAGTGATATTTTTGTAATCAACATTACTATAGTCGTATAGTGCAGAATATTATGTTTCACAAGAAGGTAGGTACTCTCGGTATTATCAAAACTGAAAGTTTTTTGTTGAGTTAAATCGCTCATTCGAAAAATCACGAAATGTTGACATTGTTCTTCCATTACGCCACAGGAATTCAGTCCTGGTAAAAAAGTCGATATTTGCCGCTTTGACTTATGAGAATTGTGATTCTTTGAAGTAAGCAAATTAAACTAACCTCATTTAATAAAAATCCAAATCGATTTCATTGCTCATCTACCAAAAAATTTACATTCACAGTTCACCAGAAATATTTTTATATAATTACATTTTAAATTGTATTTTCTTTCTATCTGGCTGCTCTGGGCTCGGAATAAATCACCCCCTTACGCCCCGAGCAAGCTCAGCCCGTGCTGTCGGAGAATTGATTTTTACGCAATATGAGGTATGATGGAGGAAAATTCACAAATTCGGATAATTTAAATACAAGTCCAGATCACGAAGTGAGGAAATTTAGGTGCGACGTGGTTGGCTTACGCGATGCGCAGATGTTTCAGGTGCGGCACGGGCATATGTTTCCATTTGCATAATTAATTTTAATTTTCTTTATGAATTGACTTTCTAGCAATGAATGAAGGAAGTGTCATCCTGATGATGTATTCGTTTATTTATTTAATCATCACCACTCCTCAAACGAATTAATTAGTTGCTACATTATTTTACTGTGTACTCATACGAAAATTCGCAAATATATTTAAATGAACACGTAAAATTTGTTTTTTCTTCAAGCGTATTATAATATTCATATTATGCTCCTATATACACATTATAGAAGATGTTCATTGTTTTACTAGTACAAAAATGTTGTTATTGTTGTACTAGTAAAAAAAAATGTTAGTGTGTTAGTTTACCGCTGGCGGCGGCAGTTGTCACAGCAACACAGATTATATTCAAAATTGTTATTTGACAGTTGTATCGTTTTTGTTTTGTACTGTACAAAGCCAGCTTTGGCTGAAATTGCAAGCACTACAGATAAAAAATTCCAAAAAAATGTCAAAAAATTCTTTGAAACACTTGAAGAAAAAATAGTATATGTCATTCGGAGTAGAACGCCCTTTTTGTGTTTTACCCAGCTTGCCTAGCCTCGGCTAGCGCCTCGGCCGCAATAGCTGGGTTCAACACAAAAAGAGCGCTTTCTACTCCTAATAACATCCTTAATACTAAACGATCAGATTCACTATAGTTATATATATTAATCAAAAAGCCGATCGCTAAACTTTAGACAAGGCTACAGGTTAAACGGAGCGACCGATTTTCGTGAAATTTGTACCAAGTTGTAGGAAATGATTGGCTTCAGCTCCCTTCTAATGGATCGAATTTCTGTAGGATGCATAGTTTTTGTGTAAAACATTATTAAAGATTGAAAATTGGGACAGAAACAATAGGTCACAGTAACGATCACAGTTCTCATTGAAAAATTTAAGACGAAGAACGCCATGTTTGTCATGTCATTTTGAACCTTTAAATGGAAATATTTATGAAATGGATACAATTTGAAAGAAGTTTAATTCATAATTATAAATATTGAGAATGGGCAATTATATCCGCACAGGTAAAAAAGGCCTAAACCATTTTAATTAAAAATTATAAAATTTGACGGTTCATATGTATTTGGACAGTGTTACCAAATGTGTCATATAAGTAACTAGGTAAAAAACAAATATTTCTAACTAAACAATATTTTTCACAGTAACGATCACAGTTTTCCTTGAAAATTTAAGACGATAAACGCTGTTATGTCAATGTCAATGATGACAAATTATCAGTTTTCTTCCTTTTAAATGAAATAAAATGTTTAAATAATATGTAATAATTAAAGAAAAATGATGAATTTAACAAGGTAGGTATATGTAATGATTTTAAGCCATGTTTATTATTATGTTACATATTTTATTTTGTAAATAGAATTTTGGAAAATGTATAAGGAAACACGTCGAAAAGGATCAGAAAGGTAGGAATAATATCACAATCGATGTACAAAATTAAAAAGATAAACATTGTCATGTCATAATTGATATGTTAATGACAAATTATGTATTATGTATCAATTACTATAACCGATGATATAAAAACAAGTTAATTAAGATGGTACGATCACGTACAGCAAATGAGTAATGGCAAAACACATACCACAGCAAACTCCTAGCGGCAAAAAGAAAAGAGGGAGACCTAGAAGGAATTGGGTAGCAGGAATCCAAGAAGAAATAAGAGAGAATGAAGATCTATTATGGCAAGACCAGTGGAGAATTCGCATCGGAAGACATGGTACAACGTTTTAAACCGATTGTATATATAGGTATATGTAATGATTTTAAAACGTGTACAGGAAAATCATAGTCTGGAACAAGACAATTCAATAATTTTAGATAGTATGTTTTAATCTGTTCTTTTTTTGTAATTCATTTTCTTACATTACGTTTAAAATTATTTCAGATTATACATAATTCGATATCTATCTTAAAACGGTACAGAATTTAATCTGTATTTTATTTTCTTATATTACGTTAAAATTATCTATATTAAAATTCTTTTATTCCCAATTATTGTATCGTACTAATAAAAAATATTTTAAATTACATAATCATACAGCATGAGCCAGAAAAGTAATCTTTAATACCTATCATTTTTAACAATCCAAACTTTATTGATATATTTTCAAATTCGTTGTAAAAGTTCAGATCTAATGTAATGTAAGTACTTACTTTTCTGCAGTTTGCAACTAACTGTTTACTCTAGAATTAAAATATCACATCTTTTAGTTTTGTTTGATTTATTTTTATCTTTAAATTTAGTATTGTGTACTCATATACATGTTACTAATACAGGGTCCGCATTTTAAAAGTTCCCGCCTGAAAATTCATGATTAGGCAATCCATGATACATTTCATAAGTGACTTGGTTTTTAAAATTTTGTTTTGCTCTTATACCTACTGTGATTATTTGATTTAAAGTACTAATATTCACCAAGTGGCTTATAAAATGTATATGGTTTTGCTTACTCTTAAAATTTCAGGCGGGAACATATAAAATGGGCACCTTGTATTATGTTTATATTTATCCTGTAATTTTGTCCCGTTTGCTCGCATAAAATGCGCAGCATTTGTTCATTTCATTATATGTTTTCATCAGTTCCTACCACGGTGTACTATCTATAGGTGAGAGTACGAGATGCGTTGACATAACTAGCTGGTAAAAAAGAAGCTAACGCGACCCGTTACCATTTGACAGGCGTTTGGCAGTTGGTGTGCCGCAGTGTGTCGGTTGCGGTTAAAATAAGTTCGCGTTTAAATAGAAAATGTTGTGATATAGGATGTACAACAGGGTATGGATCAAATAAAGAGATATAGACCTGAATTTTCACCTCTTGAAGTAACGTTACTTCGGAAGTAGCGCTATTTCGATTTTATATTTATATAATTTTATGAGTAGATAAGAATAGGTTTCATATTTTTGTAAATGAAACCTATGACATTAGAAATAAATGCTTTTTACAATTTAATTTATTTTTATATCTCTCATTTTAATGTTAAAGTTGACATTTGACAGTTGAAGTAGCGATTTTTCGGAAGTAGCGCTACTTTAAGATGTAAGAATACGGACCATAGTCTTTTTAAGGTGCCAAAATGTGCGATTTTGTAGCAGCCAGCCATGATATAACCATAGAAACAGGTACTACGATTTAGAAAATTCTGATTGAAAGATGTCAGTGTCAAGTACATGACATTATGTTTATTTTATAATATTACTAAACTTATAGAAGCCTGTTGTATGGAATTTGTATAAAATACATACATAGAACTGACAAAAGATAAAAGGTAATGTATTGAAAATATAAAATATTGTGCGATATATAGGAATAATTTACTATTTCAAATATTTTTGTAAAAACCGGGTCGCAAAAAACCTGACATCTAGCGGCATACTGTATGAACTAACCCGGTTATTTAGCCATTCTTTGTAATACATTATACATCGTGCACTCAGCTATAGATACTACACTTCCGAAATATTATTGACAATTTTATGCAAAAAAGAATAGCCGATCGAGCTGTCGTATTTTTGACAATTCTCTATGACAGTCCATGAGAAAACATTTCTTGTTTTTCGTATAAATTTGTCAGAAATACAGGGTGTTTCATGTAACTATGTAAGGCTTCGGAGTATGAATTCTAGACACCAACATGAAAAAATCCCAATAAACATTGGTGCTAGAACGCTTCATAACAGAGATACCGAGGATTTATCTTAAATGAAGCATAATACTGAAATAGCAGAAAATAGTTGGCTGATGGCATTTATTTAATTCATTTAAAATTTAAATGAGATTTAATTAATTAAAAATTCTACTTATTTCAATCCGATAATTATTTAATTATTACACCTGTTATTTAATATTTTGATAATATTTCTAATACAAAAAAGTATTGCCAAGCCTTCTGTATTTAATGAAAATGTAATATTTTAATAATTTACCGTAGTATTTTTAAATAATACTGATTTATTTATTGAATGTAATGCCTTTCATTTTAAACACTTGCTCTGGGATTCTTTTTATAAATAATTTATGACCCAATACAAAAATAAATAAAAATAACCTGTTTCCTGTTTTTTTTTTATTTTAATAAAATCCTGGGTACCTATCTCTGTTAGAAAGCGTTATAGCATCAATGTTTATTGGGATTTTTCCCCCTTTTGGTATCAGAATTCATACTCCAAAGCCTTGCACTCTTGTATGGAACACCTGTATATCCTGTTTGGTATTAAATGAAAAGTTTTCTGCATGGCTAAACTATAGAACTTTCAAAATTTTGACATCAACTTGACCGGCTTTTGTTTTTTACATAAAGTTGTCAGAACCATGTAGTGATTAGGATCATGTGAATTTTTTTCTGCAGGGCTGTAACATAGAAGTGTCAACAAATAGACATCTCGGTCGGCTTTTGTTTTTGTATAAAGGTGCTAGAAATATGTCGTGTTTGGTATCAAATGAGAGGTCTGGTTACGAACTTTTAGACACAAGTGTGGAAATTTATGACAGGTTGATTGGCTTTTGTTTTATGAATAAAGTTAATTCGTTTGATAGAAGGGGGAACTTGGGTATCTGACAAGACTGTTGGCGTTACCTCTTTGGTTTTAAATTGTGCGTAGACAGATTGGATGTACGTATAAACTATTATAAAACACTATCGGCGGAGCCCTAGGGTAAACTCGGCGAAGCCGAGCTTAGGCTAGTCCTAATACTAAAAGGATAGATTCACTATCTCACTATAGTTTCTTTAATCAAGACGATCGCCATCCTTTGAACACCTCTACAGCCTAAACGGTGCGAGCGATTTTCGTGAAATTTGTACCAAGTTTTAGGAAATGATTGTCTCGAGTGCCCTCGTAATAAGTAAAATTTCTGTAAGATGCATAGTTTTTGAGTAAAAAATTATTAAAGAATGAAAATTGGGACAGAAACAATATTTATCACAGTAACGATCACAGTTTTCCTTGAAAATTTAAGACGAAGAACGCCATGTTTGACATGTCATTTCAAACCTTTAAATGGAAATATTTATGAAATGGAGACAATTTGAAAGAAGTTTAATTCATAATCATAAATTTTATGAATGGGCAACTATATCCGCACAGGTAAAAAAGGCCTAAAACATTTAAATTAAAAATTATAAATTTTGACGGTTCATATGTACTTGGACAGTGTTACCAAATATGTCATAAGTAACTAGGTAAAAAACAAATATTCCTAACTAGACTAATGTGAAGTCCGCACGCAAATGTGTATTTTCTACACCGCAATATGTGAAAAAAATGACCGAGGATGATAAGCCGGTGGCCGACAAAAATATTTTAAATTTGCGGTGAATGTAATGTTTTAATCTCACAATTTCTGTTGCAAGTAGACTAATTAATCATACAAAAATAAATTTGAAAGGCCTGAATGGTGTGAGTGATTTTCGTGAAATTTGTACCAAGTTGTAGGAAATGATTGTCTCGAGTGCCCTCGTTATATACTAAACGATTAGATTCACTATCTATATTTATATATTTTAATCAAGACGATCGCCATCCTTTGAACACCTCTACAGCCTGAATGGTATGTGAGCGATTTTCGTGAAATTTGCACCAAGTTGTAGGAAATGATTGTCTCGAGTGCCCTCGTAATAACACATATTTCTGTAGAATGCATAGTTTTCGAGTAAAAAATTATTAAAGATTGAAAATTGGGACAGAAACAATATTTTTCACAGTAACGATCACAGTTTTCCTTGAAAATTTAAGACGAAAAACGCCATGTTTGACATATCATTTCAAACCTTTAAATGGAAATATTTATGAAATGGAGACAATTTGAAAGAAGTTTAATTCATAATCATAAATTTTGAGAATAGGCAATTATATCCGCACAGGTAAAAAAGGCCTAAACCATTTTAATTAAAAATTATAAAATTTGACGGTTCATATGTACTTGGACAGTGTTGCCAAATGTGTCATATAAGTAACTAGGTAAAAAACAAATATTCCTGACTAGACTAATGTGAAGTCCGTACGATAAGCGCTGTCATGTCAATGGACCTTTCCAATTTAAGGGCTATCTCTTTCTATCGCTGCAAATAGTAAGAAAATGGCGCGAACAACTGCCAGTTGGGCTGTCAAACGAAACGTCAAAAATATTGCAGTCATTAAAATACCTGTATTCTCAGTGAAAACTTGCATCTTTAGACATTTTACCTTCAATAAAAGCCTTTGTAACTTATTTCGATAAGATTTTTTAAAGTTATCCGAGATATTCTCACATTTTACGTGTAAATGTTTTAGAATCAAACGTCATAGATCTCAGTTGTTCTTACTATGCGCAGATCCCGATTGCGCATATCTTCTATCTCTTTAAATTGGAAAGGTCCATTGGCATGTCAATGATGACAAATTATTGGTTTTCATTCTTTTAAATGCAAAAAAAAATGTTTCAATAATATGTAACATTAAAGAAAAGATGATGAAATTAACGAGGTAGGTATATGTAATGATTTTAAGCCATGTTTATTATGTTATATATTTTATTATGTAAATAGAATTTTGGAAAATGTATAAGGAAACACGTCGAAAAGGATCAGAATAATTATTAGATATCTACATAATTTAGAGATATTAAACAATAATTTAGTAAATTTTCCATCCCGCATAATGAAAAAAACGACCGAAGATGAAAGGCCGGTGGTCGACACAAAAAATTCAAATTTGCGGTGAAAGTAATGTTTAAATATTTTGTGCACCGCACTATTGTTATTAAAAATTAGTGTAGGAGATAAATACTGTATCTGGAATACATTTTTGAAGTCGGAAATGTGATATTTTAACCGTGTCCGAGGTAATTTACAATAAATCATAAATTTTATGACTTTCTATTATAATTATATTCTGTGCTGAGTAAATAATGAAAGTTGGTAAAATATAGTAAACAATGTATGTAGAATTTAGTTTTAAAGTTAAACATCTGTAAATTTAATCATGAGTGAGTTCAATATACTATTTTAAATCAGCCAGCTGCCAGGTAACTTAAGTCTGGACACGAAAACGCGGGACAATGTATTAGATTATTAGACTTACTTGTAAAGATTAGATAACAAAGGTAGGTGATCACTGGATAACTTAGTAAATAGCAATACAATATTTAAATAATTCATAAGGTTAACAACAATTGAAATGTTTCCTTTAAAATGTTGTGGTTCAAAAACAATGTACTTTAAATATGTATCATGTAAAATGTCTTTATTACAACCATGCATTATAAAATTATAATCACAACACAGCATTTGTAAAAAAATATATGTTGATGACAACAATGGACCTTTTCAATTCAACGGCTATCTCTTTCTATCTCTGCAAATAGTAAGAAAATGGCGCGAACAACTGCCAGTTGGGCTGTCAAACGATACGTCAAAAATATTGCAGTCATTAAAATACCGGTATTCTCAGTGAAAATTTGCATCGTTAGACATTTTAACTTCAATAAAAGCTTTTGTAACTTATTTCATAAGATTTTTTCAAGTTATCTGAGATATTCTCACATTTTATGTCTAAATTTTTTCGAAACACACGTCATAGACCTCTGTTGTTCTTACTATGCGCAGATCCCCATTGCGCATATCTTCTATCTCTTTAAATTGAAAAGGTTCATTATATAGGAGCTCATTCATATATCAACCCCAAACATCACCATTTTTGTGTTTATTTGAAGATATTTTAAACAGTTCAGGAGTTATGGGGTCCCCAAATGCATGTACTCTTGATTAGTTTCGGCTAAAAATGTGAGATTAAAAATGATTCAATCTCACGATTTCTGTTGCAAATAGAGTGTTTTGTCAAAAATTTGACAACGCGGTCTTTCGTTTTTTGGGAAAAGTCAGTCGTGTTAGGTATCAAATGAAATATTTTCTTAAGAGCTGCTATACAGAAATGTCAAAAATTTGACAACTCTATTATCTTTTGTTATATGCACAAAGTTGTCAGAAATATGTCGTGTTTGGTATCTATTAAAATGTTGTAACATGAGCTGCTATGCACAAATGTTAAAAATTTGACAATTCGATCAGATTTTGTTTATTGCAAAAAGTTGTCAGAAATGTGTGTATCAAATGAAATGTATTCTCAAGAGGTGCAAAAATGACAAAAATTTAACAACTCGACCGTCTTGTTTTTTTTATAAAGTTGTCAGAAACATGTGTATCAAATGAAATGTTTTCTCTAAAGCTGTCATACAAAAATGTCAAAAATATGACAACTCGATCTTCTTTTGTTTTTTGCAGAAAATTGTCATATATAATATCATAAGTGGTAAATTTTTGCCGGAAAAATTTTCAGATTGTTACGAGAGCCGGTTGCCTAGCAATTTATTGAGTGGCATTGACAAAAAAATTCTGAGTTGTCAAACGAGTAATTTTTGATCAATGTCACGAAATAAATTGGCAACAGCCTCGAGTAAAGCAATCGGAAATTTTTTCCAGGTTAAAATTTAACCACGATTGGTATTCGGATGACTATTTCCAAAATAAAAATCAGGTAATTATTTATATAATTTTTTTCTTGACAAAAATCTTGTAAATATTTATTGTGTTTAGAGGTATTAGGTTTCAGTTTGCTTTTTCAACGTTTTAAATAGATTCATGTCCAAATCGACTCGTTTTTAATAAAAACTGATAACACTGAAAATATACAGACTTTGACAGGTATGTAAACAATATGTTTCTAAAACGTCAAAAAATTTTCGCTTATCAAAACTCACTTGTAAAAATACGATATCTTATTGGCTTAAAGGGTGCGAAAAAACTTCTTTGACGCTGTTTTGTCGAAATGAAATTTGGTAACTAGGTAGAATCCTGAATTTGGATTGGTTTATATATTTATGAGTGAAATAGTCAGAAATATGTAATGTTTGGTATGAAATAAAATGTTTGCTCAACAGCTGTCATGCAGAAATGTCAAAAATATGACAATTCGTTCATCTTTTGTTTATTGCAAAATCTTCTCAGAAATATGTAGTGTTTGGTATCAAATGAAATGTTTTCTTAAGAGCTGTGATGCAGAAATGTTAAAAATATGACAACACAATCGTGTTTTGTTTTGTCTTTAAGTTGTCAGAAATATGACGTGTGTGGTATGAAATGAAATGTATTTTCGGGTGTTGCCATGCAGAAATGTTAAAAATGTGACAACACGATCGTCTTTTGTTTTTTTCATAAAGTTGTCAGAAATATATCGTGTTTGGTATCAAATGAAATGTTTTCTCAAGAGCTGTCATGCAGAAATGTGAAAAATATGACAACACAATCGTCTTTTGTTTTTTTCTTTAAGTTGTCAGAAATATGTCGTGTGTCGTATGAAATGAAATGTATTCTCGGGTGTTGCCATGCAGAAATGTCAAAAAATTTATAACCTGATTGGCTTTTGTCTTTTGCAAATTTTGTCAGTAATATGACGTGTTCGGTATCAGATGAAATGTTTTCTCAAGAACTGCCATGCAAAATTGTCAAAATTGTGACAACTCGATCGTCTTTTTTTCGCAAAAAGTTGTCAGAAATAAGCCGTATTTGGTATCAAATAATATATTTTCCCAAGAGCTGATATGCAGAAATGAGAAATATATGATTACTTGATTGTCTTTTATCTTTTGCAAAAAGTAGTCAGAAATTTGTCGAATTTGGTATCAAATGAAATGTTTTCTTAAGAGCTGCTATGTAGAAATGTCAGATATTTGACAACTCGATATTCATTTGTTCTTTTGCAAAAACTAGTATGAAATATGTCGTGTTTGGTATCACATAAAATGTTTTCTCAAGAACTGATAAGCAGAAATGAGAAAAATATGATTACTTGATTGTCTTTTGTTTTTTGCAAAACGTAGTCAGATGTATGTCGTGTTTGTTATCAAATGATTTGTTTTTTAAATAGCTGCCATGCAGATATGGTAAATTTTGGCAACGCGATCGTCTTTTGTTTTTTGCAAAAAGTTGTAAGATATATGTCGTGCTTGGTAACAAATGAAAAGTTTTCTCACGAGCTGCTATGGAAAAAAGTCAAAAATTTGACAACTCGATCGTCTTTTGTTTTTTGCAAAATATTGTCCGATATATGTCGTGTATGGTATCAAATGAAAAGTTTTCTTAAGGGCTGTAATGCAGATATTTGACAACTCGATCGTCTTTTGTTTTTTTTGCAAAAAGCTGTCGGAAATATGTCGTGTGTGGTATCAAATGGGAGCTCCCCCTTTAAGGGCAATTTGGTTGGGACAGTTTGGGTGAGCAAATTCGTGGGCAGATTGAGTGAGCAGGAGAGGAGTTAAACCTTTGATAAGACTGTTACCGTTTGCAATTTGGGTTTAAAGTATGTGCAGATAGACTGGATGTACGTAAAGACTATTATAAAACACTATCGGCGGAGCCCTAGGGGAAGCTCGGCGTAGCCGAGTTTTCGCTAGTCTATAATACTAAAAGGTCAAGCCCCCCAAAATTCATCACGACGATCGGGAAATTTTTAGACAAAGCTACAACTGAAACGGTTTCAGCGATTTGGATGGAATTTGCTTTAAATAGTAGAGAATAAATCAACTTAGGGCCTTTGATATGTCTCTTATTTTTACTGTGCATAGTTTTTGTGGAAAAAATTATTAACTGGTCAAAATTCTTACATTAAAACAATAGATCAAAGTTCTCTGTACTGATGTCAAATGTACAAAATCAGAGAATACAGGCTAATTATTTGAATTGAGTATGCGTGAAAATTTTTAAGAAGACAGTCTAAAAAGTTATGTGTCATTTTGAATCCATTTTAAATACATTAAATTTATTGTATTTGATTATTTTAAATAAAAATTATTTATTTTTGTACCTCTCTGCTTATTATTATTTATTATTATTATTATTATTATTATTATTATCATCAGATATAATTTTTTATGTTCTTTTATTATTATTATTATTATTTTAATAAATATTTACCTATATCTGACTTCATTCATTTCATATTAATTACGTATTTTATAACAAAATTACATTGTTTTAACAATAAAATTAATTTATTATTATTTTTTATCTCTATTTAGTATATTACGTAGTTTTAAACAATATTATACAATTTTGTATGAATAAAATTTAAACTGTTCCACACATTTTGGAATATATCGCCAATATGACTTATTATACATCAAAACGGACTGCTTTTTACCTATCTATGACTTGAAACGATTATCATATTTTTTAAATCACGCATTTGTGACTTAAAAAGCCGTTTTACATCTATAATACTAAAAGGTCAAGCCCCCCAAAATTCATCACGACGATCGGGAAATTTTTAGACAAAGCTACAACTGAAACGGTTTCAGCGATTTGGATGGAATTTGCTTTAAATAGTAGAGAATAAATCAACTTAGGGCCTTTGATATGTCTCTTATTTTTACTGTGCATAGTTTTTGTGGAAAAAATTATTAACTGGTCAAAATTCTTACATTAAAACAATGGATCGCAGTGTTCTGTAATGAAGTCAAGGTATATACATAAGTAAACAAAAAAAAAAAAAAAAAAAAAAAAAAAAAAAAAAAAAAAGTCCACAAAAATTCACTGTTGCCTACTTCACACTGTATATACATTTTACAATTCATACTAAATCTTAGTCGAAATCGTAGGTGCTGATTCACTTTATAAATAATAGATTAATTTAATGTACAATAATTAAAAATTAAAAAACAAACGTCGCATCATCTCTGACGGAAGGTATACAATGTTTCACTGTCACTGCAGCTACACTAATTTCACAAGTCCCAACATTCAAACACTCTTAATATTGAGTAATAAATTCTATTTTTTAAGAACATAATCTAAATAATTGTTTTATGACTTTACATATACAAATTTCATCTAAAAACACTTTGTGTCGGAAAATAACATATTCTAGGGATATTTCCAAATCTTAAAGACATCATTTTAAAATTCTATTTCTATTTCATCAATTATATTGCATCATAATGTAAGTAAAATACGTGTTTTCATGATTTATTTCAATTTAATTAAGTTTATTTTCATACATTACATTTTACACAATAAGTTATCACCCCAAATATTACTTGTCAAGAACACACTTACCTGGAGTGTACAATTCGCGTAGTGAGACTGATATAACTATCTTTAGCGCCATCTTTTGTTACTATTTTAACGTGACAATTTTCTAAATTAAATCAATATTCTGGTACAATACTAGTACTTATTGTAATAATTACCCTATACTTAGAATATAATTATTATGTATTTTTCGTTTCTCTACTCTAATGTGGATATGTAGTTTTTTATAATTTCTTAATAAATTTTAATATTCACTCAAATGGCACTGTCATCTGTCGGCAGTATAATAATTCACATATAAAATAAAATATGACATTATCGCCAAATATCATATAGCTATGGAAATAAAAAAAAACAGAAGAAAATATCAATTAAGATCATACTATTTGAATATTTATTTCTGAATTATAACAATGTAGACACAATGATTACAACAATTAACATCAATAACACTGAACTGCGAAAATAAAATTTTGTTTTATTTCCATGGATAGGATATCTGATTTTTGAAGAAAAATGTTTTTTTTCTATATATCTAGTGCAACAGATATTCTATTGTATTAAATAAAGATTTTTTAGAAGTAAATATTAATTTTATTTGTAAATTTTTGCTCCAAAATATAGAGGACAACAAATTTTCGCACAATTGAATACCCATGTTAAACTTCTATATGTTTCATCTTGTCGGTCTGTATTATTGTAAATATATTGTTTAAATGTAAGAATGTTAAATCATATTCTAAGATGGCAAATTTTAATAGCTCGATCGGCTTTTGTTTTTTGTCAAAATTTAGATTTTTTCGAGAGAAGAGATCTTTGATATCTGAGAAAAATGTTAACGTTAGCACTATTCGTGAATTGTGTGTACAAGTAAACATGTAATATATATATATATATATATATATACAGAATGTCCCATAACTTTAGGTACATTTTAGAAGGGCATATAGTTCTTAATGTCCTGATTACGGAACAAAAAGAATTTTTTCAAAATTCAATAATTAGTTTTTGAGGTTTTTGAAGGAAACAGTTTTGGGACACTGGTTGAATAGGTTGTGTGTTTTTTTCATTACATACACATCTCCCAAACTTAATTGGTGAGACAAAGCTTTACGTAATTGCATAAATTAATTTCATTGTTAAATTATTTTATGTTATAGTTATAACTAATTTCACTATTCCAAATATCATAGTATCCAGGGGTACAAAAAATGTTCTTCTTAAGTGAACTACCCTTAATTATAGGAATTTTGAAAAAATTATTTTTGTTCCGTAATCAGGACATTAAGAACTATATGCCCTTCTAATATGTACCTGAAGTTATGGGACACCCTGTATATATATATATATATATATATATATATATATATATATATATATATATATATATAAAAGCCCTAGGGGAAACTCGAAGGTTAAAGTAGCTTTCTATAGTTCACGGTATGATAAAGAGAACTCAAAGAAATTATAATCTGGAAAAATCTGAAACATATTTTGCATAATTTGTCAAGTTGTAAAAGTTGTAATACTGTAAAGTCGACCAATTACGTACCAGCTAAATCTGAATATCAATATATTCTAGAGAACAATATTTTTCGGTTGTCATAAATGACGTTTAATTTGCAAAAAGTGGAATATCACTTAGATATTTAGATATGCATGTTACTTTCACTAATCAAAGTATACGACATGCATTTGATTTACACAGAAGTCCGCCAAACAGTTGCCATTAGTAAAAAATGTCTTATCCATGTTCTGTCTCTGACTTCAAACCTTCAAAAATGACAAGTGTTGTCTTCACTCAAACTACTCTAATTTTGAAATATTTGTTCAAATAAATAATTTTTATTAGTCCATCTAGATCTAGTTTTACAACTACAACACCAACAAGAACATTAGAAAAGAAATTATTGCAGATTACGACAGTTTGAGTCGGCAGTATGAGTAGGCAGTTTAACCGGGCAGTTTGGGTGTGCTGTTTGAGTAAGCAGTTTGGTTGAACAGGTTCCGTGGGCAGTATGGATAGGTAGTTTGAGTGGGCAGTTTTGGTGGGCAGTATGAATAGATAGTTTGAATGGCAGTTTGGGATGAGCAGTTTGGGTAGGCAGTTTCAGTGGGCAGTTTTGGTGGGCATGCTGCGTGAGCAGTTTGAATGAGCATGTAGCTGGGGCTGTATGGGTGGCCAGGTTGCAGGGGCAAACGAGAAAAAAAAAGGTTTTACATTGTGCGTAGAAAGGTTGGATGCACGTAAAGACTATTATAAAACACTGTCGGCGGAGCCCTAGGGGAAGCTCGGCGTAGCCGAGTTTTCGCTAGTAATATACTATTTACTGAAAAAATAATAAGAGAAAAAATGTTGTTGTTGACAATGGCGACAAACAGTAGGCTGCCATAAAATAAAAGTAGAAATAGAGTAGGCTGCTATAAAATAAAAGTAGAAGTAGGTTGTCGTGGAACAGAAAAACAGTTGGAAAAATAATATTGTCAAAAGGAAGAAAATAGTCTAAAATAAAATATAAACTATAAAATTATATAATCTGTACAATTTAAAATACGGAAAGAGACCAATTGTAAGATTTAGGTAAAAATCGCTTAAATCATTATACTAATGTTTTGAATTATTTTATAGAAATTTGTAGCACACCTCACCATTCCTCACATTAAATAAACGAGATTTGAATAACGAGAGCTTACAATTTTTTGGTCTAAAGACCTTCCATCTTGAGAATACTAAGTCAATACAATTCTCAATACTACAAATTTAATTGACATAAATAGAATTGTCAATTACAAACCTTTTGACGAATAAGATTTGCTATATAAAATGGGTTCTAAAGACAAAACTTCAAACGAGTTCAATTGCACACTTTGTAACAAATCCGACGATATGTTTATGGTACAGTGTGACGCCTGCGATGCATGGTTCCATTATACATGTGTAGGTGTTACCTCTGACGTGGAAAACCAAGACTGGAAATGTATTAAATGTAAAGGAAGATCCGAAAAGACTCCAGAAAATTGTCATTTATGTTCTCACCCCTTATTAGAAGATAATATCCAATGCACTAAATGCAAATTTTATTTCCACGCTGTATGTTTTGGAACATATAAAGAAAAGGGAAGCGCTACAGGAATATGTATCCGGTGTGAAAAGGTTTCTCCGTCAGGGAAGAAAGAAAATCACGACAAGACATCAGTAGCATCAAGAAATTCACAAGATAGAAGAATCAAAATAGAATTACAGCGACTTGAAGAAGGAACAGCGTATGCAAAAAAAAATACTTAGCTAAAAAATATGAACTTCTAATGAAACTAAGTGAGAATAGAAGCGAAACAAGTACCATTGCTGATGACAAACACTCTGCTATATGCAACGTAGAAATAGATCGTCACAAAGATGTTGAAAAATGGGTTACCAGATCTAGATCTTTCATGAAATCTGAATCTTTGAAAACAAAAATTCATTTGGAAAAGGAAAAAAGTTCTACTCCAATGTGTAATACGAAGGAAAATGTATTAGAACAGTCATTCCAACCATCAGCATTTATAGAAAATCGCACGCTAAACAACCAACAAATTGTAGCACGTCAAGCTGTATCAAAAGAACTACCAATTTTCAACGGTAACCCTGAAACCTGGCCCCTATTTATATCTAACTACGATAGATCGACTGCTACATGTGGATTCACCAACGACGAAAATTTGATACGGCTACAAAAATGTCTTCGCGGTAAAGCACTTGAAGCAGTAAGATGGCAACTACTTATGCCAGAAAATGTTCCAAAAATCATCTTCACGTTGAAAACTTTATTTGGTCGACCAGAATTTATAATAGAAAATTTGATAA
Source organism: Harpalus rubripes (assembly GCA_963082715.1). Taxonomy (NCBI): domain Eukaryota; kingdom Metazoa; phylum Arthropoda; class Insecta; order Coleoptera; family Carabidae; genus Harpalus; species Harpalus rubripes. The sequence continues at coordinate 21,338,487 of OY720454.1, read as the reverse complement.
GGAAGATTCGTTCGGAACCATCTGTCAAGTCAGAAAAATTAGAAACTCTAGTGACATTCTCCTTGACAGTGCAAAATTTATGCGCTACTATAGAGGCGTCAGGTATGCAAGAACACCTAAATAATCCATCGCTCTTACAAGAACTAATAAACAGACTACCAACGCAGTTAAAATTGAATTGGGCAATGCATAAACAAAACCTACAACAGTCTGGACCAATTACCATAAAAATATTCAGCACATGGTTATTTGAAATAGCACAAGCCGCAAACGAAGTGTCCGGTATCTATGCAACGGAGTCATATGAAACAAAAAACCAAAAGCGAGGATTCAGAGAAAAGGATGTTCTTAACACGCATTCATTTGATGACAATAAAAATTCTACACGCCATCAGCCTCAACAAACCCAAGATCTCAAAAAGGAAAACTATAAAAGAGTATGTTGGATATGCAAAGACACGTGCCCTTCTTTAAAGAACTGTAAAAAGTTTATTGGCCTAAGTCGAAATGAAAAATGGAATGCAGTTAAACAATATAATCTTTGTAGAACATGTTTGCGTTGCCACGGTAGTCAACGTTGTAAATATATAACTGAATGCGGTATTGATGGATGCACAGCGAAGCACCATCCATTGCTACACAAACAGAGAAGGGATTCAACAAAAAACGAAAATATATGTGAGATAGAAAATAAGAAAAACTGCAACGTTCATCGAAATACTACTCAGTCTATTTTATTCAGAACATTACAGTTACCATCTACGCAGAAAACAAAAAATTAAAAACATTTGCATTTTTCGATGAGGGATCATCACTAACTCTCATAGAAAACAGTCTCGCAGAACAGTTAAATCTAAAAGGTGAAGCAGAGCCCTTATGTTTGAAATGGACTACAAATACTCATAGGATAGAAAATGATTCGAGGCGAGTATCCTTTAAAATATCAGGAATTTCGAATCCAAATAAGCAATACACGATTTCGAATGTTCGTACAGTGAAATCCCTCGATTTACCAGCACAAACTGTAGCTGCACAAGAGCTGCAAACACAATATCCACATCTAAGAGGTCTTCCTATTCATTCATATGAACATGCCAAACCTGGAATTCTGATTGGACTAGACAATATAAAACTCTCATTACCCCTCAAGTGTCATGAAGGTGCACAAGATGAACCTGTAGCGGCCAAAACTCGCTTAGGTTGGACAATCTATGGAAAGAATAAATTTAGCGAATCCTCGTCATTATGTCTTCAGTATCACAACTTCCATATTTGCGAATGTAATAAAGACGACAACTTACTTCAAAAACTATTGAAACAATTTTATATGCTAGACTTTCAACCAGCTGAGTACAATGAAAAACTAGAATCAGAAGATGATCGAAGATCGCGTCTATTAATGGAAACTACACTACGCAAGTTGGATAAGATACGAAATACGGTAATATCATGGATAAAATCAGATCATCGAAGCTATCGACAGTTTGTTGCTTGTCGAATTGGAGAAATTTTAGAAAAAACTGAAGTAGTAGAATGGAGAAAAATTCCAGCTACTTTAAATATTGCTGACAAAGCCACAAAGTGGAAAAACCTAACAACGTGGAAACAAGATTCCGATACATGGTTTTATGGTCCAGAGTTTTTGTACGAAGATCAAAGTCAGTGGCCGGAGTATATCCATGAAGATATAACCATATACGAAGAAATGAAACCACATTTAGGACATCAAGTTACAAAATTACCTCAAATTTTAGATCCCGCACGATTTTCTAAATGGGAAAGAATTCTCCATAGCCAAATATATGTTCAGAGATTTTGCTATAATCTCATTTCATTAAAAGAAAGAAAACTGAAAAGATTCGGACCATTACAGTCGGAAGAATACCAGAAAGCGGAATCCTTTCTTTATCGCCAAGCACAATGGGCCTCATTTCCAGACGAAATGACAGTCTTAGAAGGAAACAGAACTTCACCACGCAGTGTAGAATACAATGTGGAACAAGTTCAATATTCAAGTTATCTCCTTATACTGATGAAAATGGAGTATTACGCATGAAAGGAAGAATAGATGCAACCAAAGGTATTTGTGATGATATGAAACGACCAATAATTCTACCAAAAGAAAATAGAATTACAAAACTAATAGTAGATTTCTATCATCGCCAATATCATCACCAATATTCAGAAACAGTAGTAAATGAATTGCGTCAAAAATTCCATATATCGAAGTTACGAGTTCTGGTAAAACAGATTGGAAAGGAATGTCAGCAGTGTAAAATTAACAAAGCTGTACCAAAAATACCAGAAATGGCACCTTTACCACCAGCCAGATTAGCCACATTCACAAGACCTTTCAGTTATGTTGGTATTGATTATTTTGGACCAATTACTGTAGTCGTGGGAAGAAGACAAAAAAAAACGATGGGAAGTCCTGTTCACATGTTTAACAATCCGTGCAGTTCATATCGAAATCGCACACTCACTGACTACAGATTCATGTATAATGTGTCTTAAGAACTTTATAGCAAGAAGGGGTAGTCCAAAAGAAATCTACACAGATAATGGTACAAATTTCCATGGTGCAGAACGAGAATTGAGGAATATTGTAAAAAGCCTAAACCAAACTAAAATTTTGGAAACATTCGTTAATTCAGAGTGCAAGTGGTCGTTCATACCCCCATCAGCTCCTCATATGGGAGGGAGCTGGGAACGACTCATTCGCTCAATAAAATCAACTTTATACGCCATCAGTCCAAGAAAAACTCCATCTGATGAACTACTACGAAACATGATGGCAGAAGTAGAAAAAATTATAAATTCGCGTCCTCTAACATATGTACCTCTAGAAGAAGAACACGATGAAGCACTTACTCCAAATCACTTCTTGTTGGGTACGTCAAATGGTGAAAAATCAACCGGCGAAATACCAGTAGAAGAAAGTGGAATATTATTACGCAGAAACTGGATGGTATCCCAACACTACGCAGATCTATTTTGGAAACGATGGATCCGAGAATATCTACCCACCATTACACGACGGACAAAGTGGTATAAAAACACAGAACCATTGAAAAAAGGTGATATTGTTATTATAGTTGATGAAACTAATCGCCGAAATCTATGGCTAAAGGGAAAAAATATAGAATTGAAGAAAAGTAAAGATCAACAAGTACGAAGAATAATAGTACAAACAAAAAATGGGATATTGGAGAGACCAGTCGCCAAAATAGCCAAATTAGATATTCAAACAGGTTGTGCTAATTTGACAGAAGAGGTCAAATTACCAGGAGGGAGTGTTGACAATGGCGACAAACAGTAGGCTGCCATAAAATAAAAGTAGAAATAGAGTAGGCTGCTATAAAATAAAAGTAGAAGTAGGTTGTCGTGGAACAGAAAAACAGTTGGAAAAATAATATTGTCAAAAGGAAGAAAATAGTCTAAAATAAAATATAAACTATAAAATTATATAATCTGTACAATTTAAAATACGGAAAGAGACCAATTGTAAGATTTAGGTAAAAATCGCTTAAATCATTATACTATTGTTTTGAATTATTTTATAGAAATTTGTAGCACACCTCACCATTCCTCACATTAAATAAACGAGATTTGAATAACGAGAGCTTACAATTTTTTGGTCTAAAGACCTTCCATCTTGAGAATACTAAGTGAATACAATTCTCAATAGTTGTTATTTAACCCTTCAGTAGGTGCGTGGTTAACATTTGTCACCCATATCTGTTTTTCTTTATGGCTTGTAATAGGTTTATCTAATGTATGTGCCATGATCAGTTCCTTCCGAGCAAGGCTTTCTGTTTATGAATAACTTAGTTGAGATTTGATATTGACAAGTATTACTTTAGAATATTAATATTTTTTCTTTAATTGTGTCAGCTCTTACATGGTGAAATATTTTTTCCCTGATTGACTATTGTCATCCACGCACCTCATCAAGATCCTAAAATGAGTTTTTATTTGGTACCTAAGCACTATTTATTTTTCCATTATCTACACTCTTTGCTTCAAAGAATTTGTAGTTTAGGTATTTCTTTCTTTATAAAAGGATGTCTTTATCCAAAAAAAAAGAAAAATATTAGCATAATAACAACCCAGATCCAGAAGTGTGGATGAAATGGTTCAATGAAATTTATGACAGTGAACTATTTTCTAAAAATGATAATAACGAATCAGATAAAGATAAAGTAGGTATGTATCTGTAAAAGAACATATGAGTCAAATACGGAACAAGAAATTTTCTAAAATGATGATTTGGAATTAGAGATGGCAACGATATATCGATAAATAAAATATATCGACGATATATCGAGCAATTCTTCGATATATGCAGATGTGGTATTTCGTTGCGAAATTCGTTTCAGCTGACTTCACCACTTAAAGTAAAATTTGAATTTATACATTATGCACTATGCCTGTTTATTTTGTACAATAATAAACAAACCTTGCAGTTTATTTTTTTCTTGTGATTTTTTTTGTACAGCAACGATATATCGATACTCGATATATGCTCATCGATGTATCGAATATATCGATATAGCTTCAAAATATATCGAATGATACTATATATCGATATATGCTACTACTTTTGCCATCCCTATATGGAATCATATGAAAAGGGTGATGAAATGTTTTTTATATGGAAAAGGACTATGAGACAAAATGGCGTAATTCAAAGCCAAAAGTAAATGTTCGTACTTGTTCAAATAATAAATAATAATATTAATATCCCAGACAAGGTTTTAGAGGTAGGTATTATGACTGTGGACGAAAAATGGACAGAACGACAAGAAACTGATGCAAAAAACTTAAGAAGTGGATGTACAAATACTATTTCTTTGAATTATATAAACAATGTGTAAATGAAACAGATTTTTTTATGCTTATTTCGTAATAATGAATTTATCTCCGACTAACATTTTTGCGTCAAAATAAAAACAAAAAAATACTATGACATATGTCACGCACGCGTCTGAACTCGTTACTAGAATGCACACGCCTACTGAAGGGTTAACGATTATGAGTTTTCTCTAGACGATAATATACTGATGTGTTTAGAATTAAGAGGAGCACTTCAGAAAGTAATAGAGATCGCAACAGAAGCCTTAGCTTAAAGTTGAAAATATCGTACAACTAGCATGATATGAATATCATACTAGCACGATATGGTTATATCGCAATGATGAGACCAAATCTACATAGCCGGACAGCTTTGCTTTGTTTGATTGTTTCAAAAAAGTAGTAGAATTTGAAAATAAAATACTTGAAAATATTTATTCTTTCTGGCCGTCTAAAAAATAGTGTTCATAACTGGCTCAAATGTAATATCGTATTGTTCGTATGTTCACACTTACACGATATTTCTCATTTTCGATACTCGTTATGAAATATACTATACATGGATGCTATAAAATATTCAAGTAGTGAGGTGATCCGAACGAAGGGGATAGGGGACGGACATAGTCGAACAAGTATAATAGGAATGTTCCAGAAATCCGCCGGCTTGGTGTAAAAAAACAGGTCACGAGGAATTCACTGATAGCTGCAAAATATTCCTTTAGAATCTGTTTTAGCAAATAGATGTGATTGTGACCATTAAGCATTAAGTGCGTGTATAATAATAGTTATTATTGTTTTAAAATAAATTAAGTAAATAAATACTCACTGAACAATAAGTAGGTACAATATTTTATAAAAAGTTTAGTAAAATCTATGACGTAGCCAAAATTTTTATTCGGAAGAATCCAAACTTTATTTATGAGTGTATAAATATATGAAAGGTTGTAGAAAAAGTATGATTACGGATGTACTCGTACGTAGGTACTAGTTTCTTGTAATTTATAAAGATGTAATTAAAGCATATATGGAACGCTTCATTATAAAAATCCAAAACCCTGACTACCCCTGACTACGTCACTGTGTAAATAGTAGCATTCAATTGACATCATTTGTAAATAATTATGTTAAAACGAAATATTTAAACATATCGAAGAATAATAGATCGTTTTTAGTTCATGTTATATATTTTTATTTAATACCCGACGTTGTATTATTCTTATTGCATTATGAATTCTAAAAGAAAAAAATTTAATTAACAGCATCTTTCTTTGACTGGTATTACACATTTGTTTGACAGTTTGAAATTATCGTAAATAAAAACTTACCAGAAAGTAATATTTTCCTGGTAAATTTTATAGATAACCTAACATGAACTATTATCGACCTTAAATAATTGGGCATTATTAAAAAAAATACCAACCAAAAAATAGTGTTTTTTTTTATTTATTAGAACGCATATTATTTGATTTCTCTCGAAAATATCCCATATCCCATTTATGCTCTGTTCAGGGGTTATTGTTTTATTTGCCAAATAACTGTATTATTTTTGTTAATAACATTTTATTTTATTGATATAATTTATTTTCTGCTTTTCTTGCTCAATATTTACATTATGAATTTATGTTTACGAATTATAGTACCTACAAAATATCAACAGCGACTAGATTTAAAATAATTTTGTTCAATCAAATTATTTTGATTTATTTCATGTGATTTGTTTTTAACAAAATAAATTATTTTAAAAATAACTGTTTTTATATAAAAATCGTAATATATCTCAAATAACAGTTAATTTAATGTAAAATAATAATGAGTTAAAAGATATACGAATGTTAATAATCCTTCGCATTGATAAATGAAAGAAATAAGGAATTTTCTAGATAGCGTACTATTTAAACAATAATGTCAACAGAACTAATGAAGATGCATTTATAAAAAAATCTAATGTAGCCAACACCAAACCTCCCGCTATTTAATTTTTAGTAATTGAAATATACATACTTACATATTTAGTTATTGCGGACACTGTATTAAGATCCATTCCATATAACTATGGTTCTATTTAATATTTTCTTATTAAAACGTTACTATTATTAATTTAAAATGATTAGTTCTTCGACAGTGACATTTATCTGTCAGTTATATACATTTGAAATATGAACTGTGTAACCGAGGGGTTTTGTTTGTTTAAAGCGTAGGATCCGGGATTAAAATTATAGATAATTTTATAAATTTATTCATAAAATATATGTAGAAAAAGTGTATATGCAAATCTGTAGAAAATTTAATAATCTTAAATTTTTATAATGCCACAAATCTTGAAAATATAACATTTAAAGGTATTTTTCGAAGAAAATCTATTTTGAGCTTCAAGTAAAGTGCCATTTCCCGTTATCTGATATAAACCAAAATCGAATGGTCTCTTCCCATATTAGAATAAGGTAGAAATAGAAGATTTCTAAATTTTCTGAATGATAGTATTTGAGTTAGAGTGAAGGATCCACACACACACACACACACACACACACACACACACACACACACACACACTCACACACACACACACTCACTCACTCACTCACTCACACACGCACGCACGCACGCACGCACACACACACACACACACGCACACACACGCACGCACACACACACACGCGTACGCACACACACACACACACATACAGACACACACACACACACACACACACACACACACACACACACACACACACACACACAGAGAGAGAGAGAGAGAGAGAGAGAGAGAGAGAGCGAGAGAGACAGAGAGAGACATCATCGTGAAAATGTTAAAATTGGATACTAGGGACCTTAAAACGTGGTCATTTACCAAAATCTCGATATGTGATTTTTAGCACGATCCCTGTATCTCCCTTACCTAGTGTAACGGGAGGTAAAAATACTCTGGAAATATCTATTTTTCGGTCGATTGCAAATTATAGTATTCATATTCTTTCATATTTCTTACATATGTAACAGTGAAACATTTCGTTATAAATGTCATTGCCTACTATGACGTCCAAATAAAAATATGAAGACTATAAAATTAATTAAAGAAATTATATTAATAAGTGATTATGACAACATACAATGTCATTTAGCGAACAATTTTAACATTAACACTTGCTAAGTTCGGACGATCAGTTGTTTACGTGTTATCTGTACAAGCGAGTGCAACCTCACTTTGTGCTGCATATCTGCGTACTAAAGTATCAGATTTCGACGAGAGAGTTCCTAAGTGATTTCTGGCGACTTTAATAAAACTCATCCTTTTACGTCTCGCCTAAGCTGAATTGCGTTTCTCTATATTTCGTAACATTTCTCAATGTTACACGGCTTATTACCTATTGCTGGGTGTGCTAATCTGTTTTGTACACAGATATCGGTAATGATGAACAATTTGCACCGTACGGGCACTTACCAGGCATCACCTTACAGACACTCCTTGCTGGCGTGGAGAGTGCACCACGGGGGTCAATTTAAAATTCTAAATATTTGGCGTCGGTCGGGATCGAACCCGGTTCCCCAGATTCGTGACCTGACACTCAGTCACGCAACCATGAAACCCCATTTTTATTTATAATTGTGTAATATAAGAAAAAACTGTGGTGAGCGCAGCGCTCACCTGTGCGTAACGGTGTCCTAAATAAAAGTGCAGGTAACACAGGGTTAATTATTTTAATTAATTCAAATGATTGCCGGAAAAATATACTTACCGGTACGGAAAACGGGTCATTTAATTTTTGAAGAATAAATACTTGTAGTTATACATATTTGAGTATTTATTTTAAAATATTATTATTGATGTGTGAGTGCAGGTATTAACTAATAGCGTTTTCCAGTTATATATTTAGTTTTGAACTCAGCGTAGGCAATGGCAATGACGTAATGCCCGTCACTTCGTCATTAGTTGTTAGAACACGTGCGTCGTGCATTTTAAATGAAACATGTTGCAAAAATCCCGTGTAAGTTTATTAGCTGTCACATTAAATACAGAGGTTATGTAACTATGGATATCACTTCACAAGATTCGCTTCCAATAATTCTTCTATTATTAACAAACTTATATCCATTGTATTTACAAAGACACTTTACAACTCAACATATATGAATTTAACATACTGTACTGGTAAGTACTGACGGTCATAGTAAGTTCAAGAAAGTGCGCACTGTGCAAGGTTCAGTTCACTCAAAAAGTATAGTTAAGTGGAACACGTAAAACTCAGTTTGTGCGCACTGATAATTTAAATGGAAAACGATTTATACACTCAGTGCAAAAAAAGTGCACACTAAATATATATTTGCCGGTATAATGCAATGCAATTGATAAAATAATAAATAAAATATAATTATCGTGTACATTAATTTAGTTTCTTTTCAGTCCCTTGTTTTATTATTTATTTATAGTTTTAATACGGTCGAACTATTGCTGAAAGCAGAAGTCGTAGTTTTTGGGGTCGGATTACTGAAGATGGAAAAAGTGAAAGTTGAAAGTTGCGTAGCTGATACCTAAAAGTATATTTTAAAAATGCGAATTAATCTTTTGCACCTTAAATGAAATTAATTCAGTCAGTAAAACGTCCGGAAAGTGTCTATATACTCGTAGTACTTACAGGCTTCCAGTACTCGCCTTTGACTCATATTTGAATTTGCATACTCGTCCTGCAAGAAAACACTTTCGGGATTTCTAAGGCAAATAGCTATTGGCTGGTACTGCTATTACCCATTCCCATTCCGCATTTACAATCTGTTAGTCACTTGTGCACCTTTTATTTGTTCTTGTGATGTGTGTACGTGTGAAGTGCAGCGTGGTAATGAAAATCAGTGGTGTCGGGGTGATGTAATATTCATGCGGACGGTGTCGCGCTCGTTGTCCAAGACCTGGCGGCCATGTAACGCCCACGTACACTCGCCGACAACATTGCCACGATTTATGCCTTACACATGCACCAGCCACAACATCATACGTAAGGAGGAGAACACGGTTTATGAGGTGATATCATTGTTAGCATGTACCTACCTATCAACACTTATTGTATAAATGTAGGTATTCTATATTGATATAGACATTATACATGTGAAAGAGATAGAGTTAGATTAATATAGTTTCATTCGATACTAACCATATGATTTATTTTTACTGCCGCTTGAAAATAATTATTCACCTGCATTTCCATATTTTCTACTCGAATATATTAGTCCTAACATGGATAGATGTTTTAGATTATTATTTTTACCTCCCGTTACCTACGAGTTTCTAAAATTTTAACGTATGTAACAAAAGTTTTGAGAAAAATTTTATGCCCCAAATTTTACAACTAAATAAGGTTTAATCTAGTTGTGACTGGATATAATAAATACAAAATGGTCACATTGCCAAAAAAAAGTTTCGAAAGATGTTACGCAAACTTAAAATATTCAAATCTTTCTATAAGTTAATTCTAAGTTGGACAGATCGCCAAAATGTGAAATTGTTATCGTTTTTGGAGATCAAAATATTGGATAGACGACAATTTAACAAACTATACGGGAATGTGAAGAAGATTTAGTATGTATTAATTTACCAAAACAGTGGGCGACCCGAACTTTTTCCACAAGTCGGATCAGCACACTCATTTATAGTGCTCAAGATAAAGTTAGAACGTCATCGCGGAAAATTAACTCGACGATTTACAATTTTAAAGTTGAGTATTAGCTGAACTTTGTTGAAAAATGATTTAAATTTCAAAAGAGAAATAACGTAACCAAATTGACAGTGGTCTAGGTGGAGCGAATCCCTAGTTACTGCAAAGCATTTAAGGAGTCAACATTTTAAACAAAACAGAGAGAGAATATAATCCCGCAAATAATTCTCAGCCGCGAGTGATTGAAGACTTTTGGACATTTCTTAGCAGAAAAGTATATAATAATGGCTAAGAGTACCAAAGCAAACAAAAGTTACAAACAAAAATATTTCTGACAATCCGGGAAGTAGATTTAGCATCATCTAAAGACAAGTAATAAAAATCTGCATCGCATTGAAGATAATGGTTTCCTATCGGAGTTGTAAAACTAAACTTCTTATCCTCTTAGTTTATAGGAACAACCCATTATGTCAATGTATCCAGAAAAAAATATTTTTATTTAATAAAGAGATCTAACTTTTTGTCAAATCTTTTGTTACATACGATATTTCATCTCAAATTTAAAGAATATATTGCATATTGTAACGTAAGAGAGAGTACCTATAACACTGAGTCTGCGAAGCGCCGACACAGCCGATTCAACCGCCTCCAGATATTTTACCTGGTTGTACGTATAAAAACGAAAAATATTTTTAAATACAAATACATATATTCATGTCTCACTACAAAATAATTCTCACATATATTTGCAAAATCTATGGGATATTTTAATATAAATTATGTACAATACATACATTTCCATTATATTATTATCAATATCCTCAAAGTCCTTATCTTTTTCTTTATATTCGTCATTTTTTCGCAAATTCCTTTTATATTCTTTTTCACGTACATTCTTTTGCGTTGTTGATTTTTTTTTTATTTTCATAACCTTCATAATGATGTACGAATATTTTTAAGGTGGCATACACATATTTTTGACAGTAACATTTATGTGTCAATTATAAACATTTGAATTTCTTGCCTTGAAGCAGTTTGATCTGAGATTTTTTATATCAAATTACTTTATATGCATTTCTTTATCTCTAAATCTATAGAAGATATAATAATGTATTTATATTTATCGAATAAAGAATTTAACGTTCTTTAATATAAGTAGTTACATAAATTTTCGATAAATAATATTTAGATGATTTTTTCTTGTAATTACTACTTCCGGTTGTCCAATTGTTACCAAAACTTAATCAACTCTTCCCATTATTGTTAGATTGAGGAATCTGTAGTTAAAATTGTCCTAAGTCTTATAGTATTTGAGAACTCGTGGATCCAACATCCATACATCCGCACACACACACACGCACGCGCGCGCACACACACACACACACACACACACACACACACATTCGGATTCTAGGGACCTTACAACGTGCTTATTCACTAAAATCTGGATATGCGATTTTTAGCATGAATTCAATACCTCTCTTAGCCAGAGGTAAAAATACGAGAACATTGGGCGGAGACTATGTAAGTGATCGATAACATGATCTTGGTGCGCGGCATGCGAGCGACGTGTGTGGACGCCTATGTAAACAAGGGGGAAGATAAGCGTAATTACTCGGGCATTGTTATATCGGTCGAGACGTTTCTAGAATGCTCTGGAAAATATTAAAGCAACTATATAAGCGACGTACTTGTGTGCGAAGGGAAGTAGTTACTCCTAGTGATCGTAAATTTTATTATCTTTTTAATATTTATTTATCGTTTTAATAAACATTATTTAATTAATAACAATTCTATTTTCAACACTTAATCGAAATAAATTAAAACGTTACAATATTACTATTGACACTTGATGAAATGCAACGTATTCTAGAAATAATTCTATATCATTACGGTACGATACGATATAAAACTGAAATTTGAAGGTGCAATAGTATTCACATGCCCGTCTGTGTAAAAAAAAAATTCTGTAACAAATCGCTCCATGGTGAACTCGATTTGAGGTCATAGGTTATAAAATAATTAAACACAAAGGAAACAAAAGAAATGTAATATTTATTAACAAAAACAAGTTGAGTAATAAACAAAAATAAATACAAATATATTTATTTCATATTGTAATAAATGAATGATATTTAGCAATATATTTCTCATACCTCGGGGTAGACTACCCCCTGAAGATCTACGGTATCATCTTCAGCTGGATTGAATTTAATTGAATTGTAGTCGGAATCTAATTGCCTGACCACTCACTAACTTCCTAATTATAACATAACATTCTATTTATATAAATAACTTGCAAGAGTGCAGTGCAATAACCTCTCGCATAGCCAAAAAGGTTAATAACATTAAATTGACATAAATTGCAAATAATTTTTGTTAAAACTAAATATTTAAACAAACCTGGGTTTGTTACCCTTCTCTACAAACTTGCATTAAAAGAGACTTTCTACGTAATATCGCATTTTTATTGTAACAGTGCTGATACCTTTACATCGATTAAAATAAAAAGAAAAATTGACGTTATATGTACTTGAAATAAAAAAATTCTGATGTTGACAGCACATAACCTCCCGTCATTTCTATGTTTAAAGTAGCAATGAGCTTTAAGTATCACTTCCGGTTGATGTTGTTTCAAATTGTATACGAGTTTTAAATACCAAATTTAAGAAGTTTTGAATCATAATTTAATATATTTTTTCTAGAAAATCTGTTTATAGCTTCAAGTACTACTCGTATTTCCAGGTTATCAATTTTAGAAAAAATCTAATATGTCGTTCTCATTAATATAAAAGTCTTAAATACCAAATTTTAAAAGTTTTGTAATATAATATATTTTTCACGAAAATCTGTCCAGAGCTTCAAGTTTTTCGGTTTATCAATTCTAGCCAAAATTTAATGTGTTGTTCCCCATCATATAGAAGTCTTAAATACTAAATTTTAAAAGTAAAATATCACTAATTTATCAATTTTAACCAAAATCTAATATGTTGTTCTCCTTTATATAAAAGTCTTCAATACTAAATTTGATAAGTTTTGGAATATATCCATATATTTTTCACGAAAATCTATTCAAAGCTTAAAGTAAAGTATCACTTGCGGTTTATCAATTCTAAACAAAATATAATATGTTGTTCCCCTTGACATAAAAGTCTTAAATACTAAAATTGAAAAGTTTTGGAACATATAATATATTTTTGAAGATAACCTGTTCAGTTTCGTGGACGAAAAAATCGTCACACACACACGCGCGCACACACGCACACACGCACGCACGCACGCGCACCCGCACATACGCACACACACACGCACGCACGCACGCACGAACGCACGCAGACACACGCACGCACGCACGCACGCACGCACACACGCACACGCACACGCGCACGCTCGCGCACGCACACACACACACACACACACACACACACCCACACACACACACACACACACACACTCTCACACACTCACACACTCACACACTCACACACACACACATTATTGAAAATAAAATTAAATTTCTGTCTACAGTTGAAAGTTATGCTTATAAATATAATTGTAACAAAAGTATGTATATGCTATTAATAATTTCAAGTTGACAAGAGATTAGTTTGAAATTAGATATATGCTGTATTTGACAGAATATTAATATTGTCAATAATTTTGACACCATGAATATGTAAACTAATAGGTCATCTATAAGGTCATATTACGGTTCAACTTTAATCGATAACCATTTCAAAACATCGTGTCGCAAAATTTACATGATGAAGCAAAGTTAATTTCATATTTTAATATATTTTGTAGATATTCTTTTTTACTTTTTGTGAGGAAGTTAATGAATTTGTTTTTATTTTATAAAAATGTCAAATCTCTCAAAATAAAAAACACAAAATAAGCAGTAATGCCTACATTTTACGTTAATTAAGAAAAGATTTAATTATAAAAAACACCAACGGCGGAAGTACATTTGCAAATTAAAATTCTAGAACGAATTCATAAACTAAAATGTTTATTGCATTAAACTTAAATATTTATTTACAAGATGCAATATTTCTTTATTTAATGTATAGTTGAAAATTAAACTTTATTCCTCATAAAAAATTCAAAAAGAACACCTACACAGAGTTGATCTTCAATCTTATCTTATATTTTTTAATAAAACTTAAACTAATATTGCTACTTCAATATTCCTCTCCACGCAATTTTTTAAATAAAATAATAATATATTTTCAAAATTATTTTGAACACAAATCCCCCAATAGACCCTTACAAAATAGAATAGGTATACAATTAGCAATATGCGACCAAGTTACATTCTTTAAAGAATATGAAATTGTACGAGTAACTCACCTATTTTGTAATAATAACATTTTAGTTTTTGGATAGCATTTAACAATATTTGTTTGAGCGTTAGAGGTCAGAATTTGGGTTTTAATTATCTTTTAAATAGATAGGTATTGAAAAAATATAAAATTCTGCTGACCAGGCCATCTCGGCAATTTTTTATGCCACATTATTTTGTACACTGGGCGCATTATTTCGTACACCATATACGTTATTTCGCGTACCCTTCTGAAATCAAATATAAAAGGAGCAAAAACTTACATTTTAAATTGTGAAAACGTTCTTCATATTAATAAATGTGTATAATTTAATAAATTTTGTATTAAACTTGTGTAAAAATTTAAAATAAAATGTGTCAAAACATGTGAGAATGCTCAACTGTTACCTGCCATATTGAAAAAACGTCAATAGAGGTTATTTTTTATTAATGGGTTACTTGCGTGCCATTTTTTTATTTCATATTTTTGAAGAGACGATAAAAACTTGCTACCCATATTTTGTCTTTTGGCAAAATTTTTCATTAATTGGCCAGAAAAAATAAATTAAAATTGTAATATTTAAATTACCGCCGTGTGTGACGTAGAATTACGCCGAACCCATAAATGGCCGTAAAGTAATAACATCGGTACGTTAAAATCCTTTAAAATCCTGTTTAACAAATCGAAATACGTAATAAAACTAACACAAACTACGCAAAGAAGAGAGACAGTGACAGAAAAATGAACTAATATCAAAATAAAATTAAAACTCGCACTCGCTTGCCGTCTACAGGTTACATTCTTAAATATGCTTCCCTTTCTCCAGTTCAAAATAATGACGTCAAAGAAAATCTTCTTTCTTAATTTATTGAAAAACATACATTTTTTTTTAAATAAAATTTATATTTTTACATGCGTTCTCAACATTACTTTAGGTATATAGTGATACATATCAGATTTTCAGTACCACGCAAATAGCCTATTATACCTGTTTTTAAATTTAGTTGTAGAAAAAGTATTGTATGTGCATCTTATACGTGAAATATGTTCAGTGCTTTTTCGTACACTAAACATAAATTTTCCGCACATATATCTATATACTACACACGGTCGGTAGGTGCATTTACGGTCTAATATCGAAAATAGCTATTTGTATATACTTAATATCATCACGGCCAGTGATGTGCCATTTGAAAGTTTGATATTGAAAGTTGCAATTGAAGAATTTCCAAAATGAAAGTTTCATAAGCTACACTGCGCATGCGCCGTCTAACTCTCTACAGTAGACTTGCGCAGATGACATGCATTCGCCTGCACTTATCCACGGTAAGTTATGTTTGGTTAATGTACATGCTAGAACTTTTATATTTTTCAAATATAAAATTCAGGTTTCAGTACAATTTTAAGTATGGTGAAAATTAAAGGTAGAATTTGGCGATATTTGAATGAAATAAATACAAAATACTTTCTATTTTAAATAGTTTCATACTTATTTTTAAAATTTTTGTATTACATTTTGAATAATAAATTTTTATTTTGTTATGAAGCTTTTGTTTTTCTTATTTATTTTCAAATTAACTAATTTAAGATCCAAATATTTCAAACTCAACTGACAAATGTTAAGTGTCTTGAAATTTAAATGATACTTTTATTAAAAGTTTCACTGAAATTTATATATATATATATATATATATATATATATATATATATATATATATATATATATATATATATATATATATATATATATATCTAAAACTTACATTGAAATTTATAGTGAAACATTCAGTGAAACGTTCAATAAAATTTTCGGTGAAACTTTCAAAAATATAAGTTTCCGAAATTTGCACATCAATAATCACGGCCTATTACCCATTGCTGGGTGTGCTTTATACACAGATTTCGCTATTTATGATGACGTATTTGTGGGTTCTATTAGAATCATACCCATTATTTTTGTTTGCTACAAAAATATATTTTTATGATATACGATTTTCATGTTGCGAAACTTAATTATTTAGAGAAGCTTACACTAGGAAAAAGAACTGTAATGACATTCATTAAATAAATGCAAGACTATGGCATCCTGGCCATGCCTGTATAATATTTTCATATATTTCAATCCTTTCAAGCCAGAATTTGTACTCCATGGGTTTTTCAGAAATAGCTAATTGGCGCGTGCTGTGTAGATGTGCGCCAGGATCGGTTACTTTGCAACTACAGAGTTATGCCTCTGACAGAAGCGAAAAAATACCGTGTTTTGCAACTGAGTTGACTTTTATACCTAATTTGTGCTTCAAATAACGATTTCTGCAGCTTACTGGCTGCACTACTTTGTGAACAGTGCCCTCTTTATTTGGTTAAACTCAGGATCGCGAATTTTAAATCTTTGCAAATAGAAAGTTTTGCATTTATGGTACTCAAATGTACTTCTAGAAAGAAATTGTCATTTTTTGGAAGATAGTATTCATGTCTACAAAAACATTTTTCATTGATGAAGAAGATTCTTACAGATTTAAAACTACAGTGTGTTCAATAAAATTCCTAACTCTGAGTAGGCTATGAACAGAGAAACGTATGTCTAATCATTATTCAATTCAAAAGTCAATATGTCAAAATTGATCTTGAAATATAATTTTATGGAGAAAAGACAATGAAGAAGGATACAGAGTATATTGACATTCGCCGTTTTTACCTTCCGTCACATTTAGGTAAGGAAGGTATTTCTTCGGTCAAAAAATTCGGTGTTGCGTTTTGATGAATAAGCTTGTTTTAGGGTCGCTAGAATACGATTTTACTATTTTTACGATGATGTCTGTGTGTGTATGTGTGTAACAAAATTTTCTAATGCGATAACTCTAATACTACAATTCCAAATATTATAGTTCTTTCGTATTCCTCTTCGTTACATCCATGTGAAGAGCTGATTAGATTTTGGTTATAATTAGTCAATTAGAGGGTACTTCTGGTTGACTAATTTGAACATTTTAACAGTTTTTCTCGAAAAAACGATGTTAAATATAATTTTTTTACATTTAATGTTATAAATATTAAAGAATATTTTATTATCTATACGATTTGAATGCATTTTAAACTCCATATTAAATGGCTATAGAGTTAAA
The DNA here is from genome assembly GCA_963082715.1 of Harpalus rubripes. NCBI lineage: Eukaryota > Metazoa > Arthropoda > Insecta > Coleoptera > Carabidae > Harpalus > Harpalus rubripes. The sequence goes on along the minus strand of OY720454.1, from coordinate 21,320,547 downwards.
AAAATTATAAAGAAATTAAATATCGTACATTAGCTAGCTATGCTATATCTCTGGAAACAGCCGCTATATTAAGAAAGTTCTGATTGAAAGGTGTCAGTGTCAAGTGCAGTTGAGAGTATGTACGTTATAATTTTACTGGAAATATAGGATCTTTTGCTAGAAACTTTCTGTGTGGAACTTGTATAAAATACATACAACTGCTTAAAGTAATGTACAAGAAATATAATCTTTTGTAAGGAACTTTCTGTATGACATTTATACAAAATACATAGAACTGACGGAACGTAATGTGCTGGCCACTTCAGATATTTTATTTTGTTCCCATTTCTAAAATAAGATTCAAGAAGAAAAGCTTTGATTTCTTTAGATAACATTTTTGACAATATCTCATGTCAAATTGACATTTAATTTAATATTTTTAAAGTGTCATACGTGTTTTTGTTCATATCCTACTCCGAATTAGGAATTTTTCTGAACACACTGTGTAAGCGCACATTTTATTTGCTTCTTTATTTATTAAACGGCCCACGAATTTTCATGTGTTTAGACGGTCAGTGTTGTATAATCGATAATAATTTCTTCTGATGACCGTCACTTCGAAAAAATGTGAGAACCCATGGTATATATATTTTTAACTACATTATTAAAGTTCTAGTATATTATGTCACATTTTGCCTAATTTAAATCAAACTCGTATCTCTTAAAATAAAAGTTAACAATAGTAATAAACCTTCGCATAAAAATGAACAAACCTATTTGTCTGTAGATACTTCTGTCTCATAGCGGACAAGAAGTAACTGGTTTGTGACGTCACCACCATTTCCCAAGACCTTTATTTTTTTCATGTATTATTTTGTAACGTGGAACGCCCGACGAGTGACTATTTATAGCGATGACGCAATCGCGTTAGCCGGTCGGGCTACGTAAGCAAACAGGTCGCGACGTGTTTAATTACTTCCGGTCGCCTGAAACTTTTGTGTTCATTTTTATTATGCGTTTGAACATTTTAGAGCTTTTCTAGAAAATAATGGCAGCTGTATATAAGGGACGTAGAGAGATATAGTTAAGTTAGTTACATGTTACATGGAGTATTAGAGAGTAAAGTGTTATTGAGAAGAACAGCAGTATCTTAGTGAGCGTATGCAGTTAATGTCGAGTAGGTACAAGTTACTGGTATATTGGGATAGTTGTGGATGTGAATACTCGGTAGTGCTGACGAGTATTGGGAAGCTATAGTGTACAAGGACAGTAACGGCGAGTCGGGAAGTTACTGGTATACCGGGATAGCTGTTAAAGAGAATGCTCGGCAGTGTTGAAGAGTATTAAGAAGCTAGGTATACAGGGACAGTAACGGCAAGTGGAAGTGAATACTCGGCAGTGGTGTTGAAGAATTGTGGCATACGGACAGTTGGTGATACTGAAGATGTGGAAGTTAGACAGAGAGTTACATAAACAGACAGATAGTGTTGTGTAATAGGTGACTTCTGTCCGAGCAGTTGAATATACAGACGCTGTTGAGTCAGATGAGCATATAGACGCTGTGGAGGTCGGTAAGCGACCAGTTGAACGTGATATAAGTATATAGTGATATAAATATCGCGTAAACAGTCTACAAGAGTCTGCAAAAGTCCGGCAGTCTAAGATTAAAACGCGTAGTGAAATAAATAATTTGTAATATCGTGGAATTAAATGGTAGTGTTAATTGGTTAAATAAATAGTGTTAGTGTTATCTAGTTAATTATAGTTTTAGTCTTAATTAGTTTTTAATAATTGTTTAATATTAGTAATAGTAACTTTCATTATAGTTTAATAAACACTTAATTTTAATTAAAATAATTGTCAAATATTTACACTTCACCCAAATAAATAAAAACGTTGCCGTGTTGTAAGTGTATTCAATAATATTAATTCTCTGAAGCTTTTAAAGTTCCTTCTACAAATATCTGTTAAGAAATCTTGTCAACCTGTAGATCAATTGCATTTCGTTTTATCCGTCTTTATCCCGAGTATGCTATCCTTTGCAGGTATTTTATCACGTATTCTGTTTAGCTGAGCTGGGCTGTGAGCTACATGACAGCCGGGGTATTAGAATAACAAACAGGTTTTATTGTAGGTGCATTTTAAGCTCACAGAAAATCGTATCTTACACGTGGAAGGCTAGGCGTCCGAGCGTGAACGCAGTATCAAATAAACGCTCAACTAGCATCGCTATACGGTATACAATAGCAGAGATGCTATAGGAAACCATAATGGTAAAGTGATACAAATAAAATATGTGCAGAGTATTTTATATGATATTGTAGGAAAGTGCTCGTTTACTTAGTAAGCAAAAGATTGCGAATTCAAAACCTGCACTCAGAAACTTTTAATAAAAAATAAGTTGTGTTTGAATGGTTTGTAAAGCATTATAAACTGTAGACTTTTTAACAAACTACAGCCTAACAACTTGCTTCATGAATGTCTGTTCGATTTCCATAAATTTCATATTTGTATGCAAAACTTTGAATTATGACATAACTTTTTTATAAAAGTATTGTGCAATAATTATAAGTTCTAATTACATTTTATTTCCCAGCATTTATATTTTTTTATTACATACATCTTTTTCAAAAACTTTATCATTTTGTCTTCTTTTATGGAACTGTTGTTAACCCGAAAAGAAATGAACAAATTTTTATACCCGACAGAAACATGAGCGCACCAGGTCCTTTTAGCGAATAATACAGTGTGGCCGTCCTGCGGCGGACGTCCGCATAGCAGTTAATATCATTTTTATCCGGAGAGTTTTGTTCATTAACTGGGATATGGGGTTATCTTTTACCCATTCTTCGATGATGTGCTTTATTTTTGTTGTATTCCGTACATGGGGGCTGATTTTGAAAATAAGCAGTTATAGGTATATTGTATATTTCCTATCCTTAATCTAGACAAAAACTTTTGCTTTGCAAGTAGATCCCAAATTGTTTTTTTTTTAATTTTCGTTATTTAACAGGTTCGCTACTGTAAGAAATTTTAGCTTATTTTCTTCTTAGTCGACAATTTAAACAATGAAAATGCAATCTAAATAGGTACAATGCTTACAATTTTTCAAACAAAGTTTGCATACATCCAAAATATAATTAATTTCCCCGCGTCTCAGTCTGTATATCTCGGTCTACGACTACAGATCTGTGTCTATTATTTGTCGGTCGTTTTCAGTTAAGCAACAAAAATGAACGCAGTCTATAACACCTACGCGGCGCCGTGGGCAAATAAATTCTCGGTCTATAAGACTGAGACGGCGTGAAGGAAAAATTTATTTTCGATCTATAAGAAAGTATTACAAATAAAAATTCCATATTTTTATTTTGTGAAATACTTTCTAATAACGCAGGAAACAATTACCAAAGTTTTGGCATGATAGATGTAACGTTAACTGCGGCATAAGAATCAAATCTAATTGATGAAGCTGTTGGCACTCGGTGAAACATGATTATAAAAGGAAATAAAGACACTAGGTATTGTTTCACGAATTTTAATAAAATTCCTTTATTACGTAATTTCGGCAGTTACGCCATCCTCAGAAGGTATGAACTGATTTACAAAACATATCTTCAAAGTATATATATAGAAGTAATAGCGTCTTACGTTTCGCCCGCAGTCGTATGGGGCATCTTCAGGAGCAAGGGGGATAGTACTGCCTTAAACAAGGTTACCCGACGTCTTTCCCCCGTGGTTGCCAGTATATTTATGGAACACTTTGAAACAAAGGCACTAGAATCATCCACATTCAAACCTAAGGTATGGTTTCGCTATGTAGATGACACGTTTGTCATTTGGCCACATGGTCCGGAAAAACTCACTTTGTTCCACGAACACTTAAACAGCATACACCCGGATATTCAATTCACCATGGAGGTAGAAAATAACAGAACTCTCCCCTTCCTTGATGTTCTGGTTAATCGTAAACCCAACGGCCAGTTAGGGCACGCTGTTTGTAGAAAACCCATACACACTGATAGGTATCTCAATTTTAATTCTCACCACCATCCCTCGCAGAAACTCTCAGTAGTCAACGCTCTCGTACACCATGCCATCAAAATCCCTGAACCTGATATCCTACAGCAGGAGCTTGACCACATCAGACATAGTTTAATCCAGAACAACTATGACGTAAAATTAATCAACAATGTAATTCATAGACAATTAAACACTTTACCCAAAAAACCCGTGGATACCTCGTTCGAAACATTTGCATCTATCCCTTACATTAAAGGGTTCTCGGATAAAATAGGTAGACTTCTTAATAAAAACAATATTAAGGTCTTTTTTAAACCTCCACAAAAAATCTCAGAAATACTCCCCCAAACTAAAGATAAACGCGAACCCTTGTCGTCACCCGGTATTTATAGTATTCCTTGTTCTTGCGGCACATTATACATAGGTGAAACAGGAAGGAGTGTTCACACTAGATTGTCAGAACACAAACGCTGTTTGCGTATTAGTATGGTATTAACATCTGCTGTCGCAGAAGACCAACACAACACATGACATAACATTTTATTTGAAAATTCCCGCATTTTAGCTCCTGTCCCTGAGTTTTATAGACGTAAGTACAGGGAAACTTTAGAAATATGGAAACATTCTAATAACATCAATCGGGATTATGGCTATTTTTTGAGCCACTTGTGGAAACTGGTGATTTTTGGAACACGACACGCCCAATCTACCATCACAAACTCGATTCCCATTGGTCCTCATTAGCTTTGCTCACCTACCGTATCTTTAGATTAGTATATAACTGTCTTCTCGGCCTTCCTTTCGTCACTTGGTTTATTTGGCCTCTAGCGTGGTTTACACGTCGGGTAACCTTGTAAACTGAGTCTCCCCCTCTTGTTGCTTAAACTCGGCCTCTAGCATGGTTGACACGTCGGGTAACCTTGTTTAAGACAGTACTATCCTTGCTCCTGAAGATGCCCCATACGACTGCGGGCGAAACGTTGAGCTCTCACTCAAAATATGACACAGTCCATTCCCGGAAAACGAATATTTCTTATACAAAGAAGGTTCAATAAAAACGATTAGGGAATTTCCTTAATAACTATGTCTGTAAATGGAGAATTTATTACTTCCAAGTGCTCATTCATTACATTGGTGCCTGCGTTTAGGGCTTCTTGATTTCGAAAGCTTCTAAGAGAGTAAGCCGTAAACCTTTCTTTTCTTTATGTAGGATCGAAAGGTTTTCTATGGAACAACAATGGTTGTAGTCTAACAGATGTTTGGCTACATTCGAATTCGTAATTTTTGTTGCATAATTTTTACAATATTCTTTAAATCTAATCTGGAAATTACGTCCTGTCTGACCTGTGTACATAAAGAAAAAAAAGATTTACGGTTTACTTTCTTAGAAGCTTTCGAAATCCAGAAAGCCCTAAACGCAGGCACCAATTTAATGAATGAGCACTTGGAAGTAATAAATACTCCATATACATAGTTATTAAAGAAATTACCTAATCCCATCCCACGCTAATAGTTTTTATTGAACCTTCTATACATACTTTGAAGATCTGTTTTGTAAATCAGTTCATACCGTCTGATGAAGGCGTAACTGCCGAAATTACGTAATAAAGGAATTTTATTAAAATTTGTGAAACAATACCTAGTGTCTTTATTTCCTTTTAGAATCAAATCTGCTTAAGCTTCAATGTAGAAATCATTTCAACACTAATAACAAAGGAGACTCGTTCATACTAAAGAACGCCAGCGTCACTAGCTTACATTCAAATATATAATTTCATTATTCAGGTATTTGTTTGTAATAAGTATACAGAAATTTTTATACTGTTTTCATTTATTTCTACAGGATGTCAAGATTAATCAACCAAACTTCATTTTTTTGTAAAGGACCTAACAATAAGTGGACAAGTTTATATAAGCAAAATCTTAATTTCTGAGACATTTGCATGATAAAGTAGTGCGCTCTGTAAAAGGCGAAGATACAATAGTATATTATGTTATTGGGAGTAAAAAGCGGTCTTTTTGTGTTGAGGCTAGCTCTTGCGGCCCAGACGATTGCCGAGGCCAGGCAAGCTGGGTAAAACACAAAAAAGGCGTTCTACTCCGAATGACATATACTATTATGCCTTCAAGTGTTTTATAGTTATTTATGTACCAAGGGTATTACTAAGATGTTTATGCCCGTCCGAGGGCTATAGTTTATAAGGCCGAGGGCCTTTGGCCCGAGGGTTTATAAATGGCCCAAGGGCTATAAACATCAAGTAATACCCGTGGTGCATACAATATTTTGTCTTACTAATGTATCTTTCTAACATAAATAATAAATAAAATGGATTAAAAAAAATTAAGAATGTAGGCTATGAATAAATAAATGCGGTAACTAAGTACAACTCTGTTTTTGTAAACAACAAAAATTTTTCCTTTTTTCTGTCACTGCGTCAAGATAAACAATCAATTTAGTGTAATTCCTGAAAAAATACTGGCACAAGCTGCAAAAGCTACTGAAAATTTGTTGCCCAAGAAGTATAAAGACATGTACGATAAAGAATACAATAAATTTGAAAACTGGATGGTAAATAACTCTGTGGAAATTATAAATGAGACTGTGTTACTCGGATATTTCGAGGAATTGGTATGTTGATGAACGTTTTTGTTATAATATTACTGTAATAATTTTTTTTATAGTCAGAATCATTTTCCCCAAGTTCGTTGTGGACTAAATATTCCATGTTAAAGAAGACGATGATAGTCAAAAAGAATATCAATATTGGAAAGTTTTCTATGTTGGGGGAATATTTAAAGCAAAGTTCTAAAGGATATCAAGCGAAAAAGTCTAAAATTCTAACAAGAGAGGAGGTGTTAAAGTTCATTCATGAAGCACCGAATAAAACATATCTGATGATTAAAGTTGCCCTATTGTTTGGTATATTTGGTAGATGTCGACGACAAGAGTTGGTGAATATGTTAGTTTATCATATTGAAGATAGAGGCACAGTCTTTGTTGTAAATATTTCTGAAACAAAGACTGATAAGAAGAGAGTTTTTACAATTATTGAAAAGAAAGAAATGAATAGTTTGAAACTGATAAAAGAATATGCGTCGTTACGACCGCAAGGTTGTGCTCAGAAAAGATTTTTCTTAAATTACAGAAACGATTGCTGTACTGTACAGTCTGTAGGCAAGAACACATTCGGGAAGATTCCTAGCACTATTGCAAGTTACTTGAATGTGGAGGATGCTTTTAAATATACAGGCCACTGCTTGCGAAGAACTTCTGCAACATTGTTAGCAGATGCAGGGGCTAGTATGACAGTTTTAAAACGCCATGGAGGATGGAGAAGTACAGCTGTTGCGGAGGGTTATCTAGAAGATAGTATTTCTTCAAAAAATAAAATCTCAAAGATGTTGTCTGGCGAGCCTTCTACATCTGCTTCAACTATTGAATCAAAAAAATCGTCCAGTATTACTTCCGGTAATATCACTTTTACGGGATCATTTCATAACTGCAATTTTAGTGTAAATGATACCAAATAATAGCACTATTGGAGTTTATTCGTTACTAACCTTTTTGTTTTCATTGTAGTAGTTCATGTTTATATAATAAGTAAATGTATAAGATAACAAATAAATCAGATTTTGATACTAACTATTATATCGCATTTTGACTTTTGAGGTTATTACATTGTTGCATTGAGCTAGGGTGCGTTCATGCATCTACCTTAAAATCCAGAGAATTGAATAAAAAATGACAGTTGGTTGTTAGTATTACCATGGTAACTCTTAATGCCCTAGGACTTTTAATATAAAATAATACCCGCGCGGGTATTAAATACTGTATATCGTATCTCGTATCTATGTCATTAAAGTACAATAATATACTAGTAAGACATAAAAGAATTTTTTGACATTTTTTTTTATTTTTTTAAATTGTAGAATTTGCAATTTCAGCGAAAGATGGATGTGTACACTACAAAACAAAAACTATACAAATGTCAAATAAAAATTTGCAATACGATCTGTGTGTGATCTGTGTTTCTGTGGGAACTGCCGCCGCCAACGATGAACTAATACAAACATTTTTTTTACTATTACAATAATAACATTTTTGTACTAGTAAGGCAACGGATATCTTCTATAGTGTGTATATAGTAGCATAATATGAATATTATAATAAGTTTGAAGAAAAATATTTTATGACACCAGTGTTAAAAAGTGACATCATTATTACTTTTAATACTAGTGTTAAAAGTGAATTAGTTACCTTGGTAATGACGAATAGAAGAACAAATAGACAGTTTGTCATAACTCAAAAAATTATTAGAAATACAAATTGAAATGAAAAAATAGTGTTTGTAGAAAAATTAGTGTATGATATACGTGTTAAAGGGGATTTTATTTTGTTCGAAGGTTTGGACCACTCTGCTTTGCATCGTATTCCAACTTCCTTCTCACAAAATAAAATGTCATTTTTAACATTTAGGTATATCATAAATATTTATTGTTTATAACAATGAAATATGAATTACTTTTAAAATTCTGTAGCACCTACTAAAAAAATATTTTCTTTAAAAATTATGTCCTTCAACCTTCAATGATATTCGCAAGTAATATGTAAACTATAAAAAGCCGTATGCTTGGAAGGGCTTATTCAGGTGTTTTCACTGAAGTGTTTCTAAATGACTGACCTGGAAGAAGCAGTGATCTTCGGAATAATTACGACTTTTATTTCATTTAGAGAGCTACTGCTAGCTAGCTGCATAAATTGTTGCTGTACACAGTTGAATACTCATTTAAACATAGATACAAAAAAAAAAAAAATTTTTTAACTTAACAATGTGATTATTAACGGTACTTTATACAACTGGGTAGGAGCAGGTTTGTTCATGTTTAGCAAGTGTCAAGAATTTGGGTTTATCATAGTAGGTGGAGCAGCCTATGGAATCAATAAAGTATTATTATTATTATTATTATTATTATTATTATTATTATTATTATTATTATTTTCTTTTTATAACGTAATTTGAAATGATTAGTTCTTTGACAGTGGCTATCTGTCAGTTACATACTCGTAAATTTGGGATATCAACCGTGTAACCAAGGAGTTGTGTTTGTTTAAAGCGGAGGCTCCGGGATTTAAATTATAGATAATTTTATATATTTATCCATAAAATATGAAGAAAAGTATTAATGCAAACCTGTAGAAAATTTAATAATCTTTCATTTTTATAATAACATAAATCTCGAAAAAATAACAATTTAAGGTATTTTTCGAAGATAATCTATTTTAAGCTTCAAGTAAAGTGCCATTTCCGATTATCCGATTTACACCAAAATCTAATGGGCTCTTTCCATAATAGAACAAGGTCGAAATACAATGTTTCCAAATTTTTTGAATAATAGTATTTGAGAGAGCGGAGGATCTACACATACACACAGACATCATCGTAAAATTATTAAAATTGGATTCTAGTGACCTTAAAACGTGGTCATTCAACAAAATTTCGATACGCAATTTTTGGCACGATCCCTATACCTCCCTTACTAAGGGTAGCGGGAGGAGAAAATATAAAAAATATACTCGTATAGCTTGTATATTTCTCTAAATGTAATCTAACATCTAACCTTACGCACAAAACTCGACCCGAGTTTTCCAAGCATGAGTTGATTAAGTAATATTGAGTTGTATTTAAGGAATATGCGTAAATCACGCCTTATCGGGATTTTTATGGGGTCTCATGACCGCGTGCCTGAGAGTCAGGTCGCGAATCTGGGGAACCGGGTTCGATCCCGACCGACACCAAATATTTCGAATTTTAAATAGCACAAAATTGGCCCCTGTGGTGCACTCTTCACGCCAGCAATTGGTGCCCGTGAGGTGACGCCTGGTAAGCGCCCGCACGGAGCAAATATCTTATCATTACCGATACCTGTATACAAAGCAGATTGCACACCCAGCAATGGGTAATAAGCCGTGAAGATATATAAATTTATTTTTTTACCTCTCACTAAAAGAGATATTGGATTAATGCTAAAAAAATCGCATATGCAGATTTTAGTGAATCCGATTATAATTTTTTTACTATGATGTGTTGGCCACATCAGATATTTAATTAATGTAATATGAACTTTTACCTTTAAATTTCTTTATAATTCTCGTATATACTGAAGTTGCGTCAAGTTAGAAAATTTGGCATTCAAAACACGGACGATTGAATATAAATAAAGCTTTAATAAAAAATTAAATTGCTGAATAAGTATTCACCTCGATACCGTTACAAATAAAATACATATGTATGCTAAAACAGAAGTGTATATTCAGCAAACTGTAAAAAAGTGTTGATATATTTGTTTATTTAAATTTGTATGTAAATAGAAATAGAGTTGAAAAACCGAACAGAATTTTGTTGAGTTTTATTTATACAGACTGCCCAAATATTATGAACATATCAGCGTAGCAGCCAATATTTTCAGGTGGTATGGTAAGCCATGAAAGAATTAATGGCGTATGTGACCTCTTAATCATATTTATAGATAATATTATTAATATGCAATTAGAAATATAGCCATATATTCAAAATTCCAAAAAAATCCGTCATAACCGAGTAAGAGGAAGAGTCATACTGAATCATGATAATGCTTGTCCACAACCATTCGAATAGTTGCAGAGAATACGTTTTACGTTGGCCAATGAAGCTCTCATTGCTTTCATAGGAGATATGGACCACAAATTTCAACAGAGAAAAATATGTTTCAGAAATATATTTTTCCGAAATCGATACTAAAGTACACGATATCACTCTGCGAATTTAGCCATACGTACTCACCTGTCAAATTTGAATGACAGATTAGTAGGTAAAGTTAAATTTTGATATGTTTTACTGTAGCTATTATTGTGGCTAACCTCGCAGAGTGATATTGTGTCGATTTCGGAAAAAATATGATGTATACCTCAGCACTAAAGTATAATTTTTTATTACTCATAGGGTTTATTTTTGTCGACTACCGCCTCGTAGAATAAATTCCATATTCGTAGTAAAAAATTATGCTTTAGTGTCTAGGTACAAATATTTATTCTTGAAATGCAAAAATGTTTTATCTGTAATTGGAAATATTTTGAGAAAATGTAATAAAATGTTTAAAATAAAATACCATGTTTTTACTTTAGTAGGCCCCAAAATAAAACAGCAGCTATCATACTTATTAAAGTGACCCCGTTCAGCGCTTTGTTTTTAGGAACGTGCTTTGAGCGTCAACCGCTGTATTACTGTATTAAGATTGTATATTTATTATTAAGTGTAATTTACGAGTATAAAAAATAGGTCACAACTGGAAACGTATTTAGGTTATATAATCAAAAAAAAGTTGGTTCTCTCTAAAGACAATTTAACCCTTGACCCTGTTCATTTCCGTAACGAATTTCAATCAATAAGCGATACATTTATCTAGTGATTTTTTCTCGACAGTGGCGCTTTGCGGGCTGCTGTGATACTAGTGGCTTTATTCCGCTGAACATTCTCTCGGCTCGGCTATTCTAAATGGCTAAATACCGCAGTTAGTAGACTGATCGCTCGTTAGATACCGATACACGCAGAATAATAGCCATACACTGGGAATAAATGGCTGAATAGCATTGAATCAGCACTGATTTTGCCTATCTGGTCTCAATGATATTCTTTACTTATTTACGAGTACGTTACGATTTGTATATACACTGTGATACTTTCATGGAACAATATAAATTTATGTTCAAATAAATTTGCTCAATGCTTATATTATTTACATGCATTACAACAATAAAATGAAATTCACTTTTAGTAATGGGGTAAGAGCTCTTTATAAGACTAGATACTTTCAAGTCAGTGCAGTCTTAAACATGGTCCATTGCGACAAATTTTAATTAATGTTATACTCTGTTTTTAAACTATAGACAGTAACTAGACATTCTAGTGAGAAAATCAAAGCCTGTGATTGGCTGCTGCGCTATTCCGTGAAGCCGCATTTAACCAGACGAAATTTCAAGTTAACCAATGAAGGGCATATAAAAGAAAAAGTGTGGATTGATACCAATGTTCGAAGCCGAAGAGAAGCATTCAATGAAGGTCTTTCAACTGGTTTTAAAAATCCTTCAGGAAAAGAAAAAAGACTCATTGTTTTGCATGTTGGTTCTGAGTTTGGTTTTGTTGATAAAGGCTTATTATTTGAAAGTAAAAAAACTGGGGACTATCATGAAGAGATGAATAGTGCAGTGTTCGAAGAAGGGTTTGCTAAACTTTTACATAAATTACCAGAAAATGCTGTAATTGTAATGGATAATGCATCGAACCACAGCAGAAAATTAGAAAAAATTCCTACGTCGTCGTCAAGGAGAATTGAGACGCAGGAATGATTACGTTCAAAAAATATAAATTTTGATGACGACATGATTCGAGCGGAGTTACTTCATTTAATTCAGCTTCATAAAGATAAATTTAACTTATATGTAACGGATGAAATGGCAAAGAAAGAGAAAAAAATTGTTTTCAGATTACCCCCATTTCATTGCAAATTAAATCCAATTGAAATGATATGGGCAAAGCTGAAAAATGAAGTGGCAACAAAGACCACTACTTTCAAGTTGCAGGATGTGAAAAACAAAAATTTTACGGCCAGTTCAAAATGTAACAAGTGCTGATTGGCAAAACTGTATTGCCCACGTCATTAAAGAAGAAGAAAAAATGTGTAAATTAGATGGAATAATGGATAATTTTATTGAATCTTTTATTATTTCACTTGGCGATGAAAGTAGTGACATTAGTTTATCAGACAGTTCCGATGAAGACAAATAAATATAGTTGCTGGTTTCGTTATCTGCTATGTAGAGCACAGGACTGGAATAATTTTTTATTGACATTGCTTTTCACTTGCATTTATAATGGTGCAGGTCTGCAGTGATGAAAAGTCCATTCAACATCCAACTGGACATTGTACGGAGCACTCGTTAAACAATCCTTGTCTTGGACCACGTAAACGTATCTACTGATAAATAAATGTTGTTTAAATATTTTTTAAAATATATTTTCACAATGTACATTTTCTTGTTTTTGAGATGTTCACGTAAAGAATATAATATTTAGAATTCATTGAATTGTTTCTGTAATTTTGTGTTCATATTTTGATTTTGTTTATTCAGGACAAAGTGATGAGATAAATATTGATTTTAGTATAATGCTAATGACATGTAATACAATAGGTAATATTTGATTCTGACATTCTACAGTTTTTGTAGGATTATCTACTTTCTCAGGAAGTTTGGATGACGAAGATAATTTTGTATGTATAATTTTAAACGCATATTATGACATTGCTTGCACATTAAAAAATTATATGTATTGAAGTATAAATATATTAATAATGCCAATATAGTGAATAATTGCTTTCGTTTATTTTTTGTATTTTATAGGTTTTTTAAGTATTCTTAAAATGCCCTAAGAATGCGAAATTGATCGGTGAGGTAAATTTAATAAATATTTATGTATTCATATGAGATGCAATGCATAAAACCAAGAGTTAAAATAGTATTTTTAAAAATATATAAATTTTTCATGAAGGAATTACAAAAACATAATGCAATTAATGAATTTATAATTAAAAGTTATGTATTTACGATTTTATATGAATAAATTAAATAGATTGTCTATAATAGTTTTGGTTAATGAAAATATAACCTGGAAAGTATAAATGCTGATGTGACCTTCATTTTAACATTTCAATTCTCCCGCCAAATAAATCTAGTGACTTTTTTTGGTAGCTTCTAGCGGTGTAAATGTGACTTCGTCTAGTGCTGTCCATAGTTTAAAAACACGATATAGTAGTTATATTGCATATATTATTCGTATTTTTTTTTAAATTAAACGAATTCAACCTCCAAGATCATATGTCGCCTCGACACGCTAATTTCGATGTTGGGGAAACAGCAGTCATTATTAATAATACCTACTTTATTAATAATAAAAAAATCCCAATGAGGAAATTCTTTCACGGCTGATCTTCCATTTAACCATTACGATACAATAAAAGTTATAAGTAAAAATATAGATACAAAATCATTTAGATGATCGGAAAAGAGAAACTTAAAACCTATACCAAAACAATTATTATAAAAATTAAAAGTAAATAAATCAGTAATAAGACATGTCAATATTGAAGCAATTATGATGAATGTTAGTATTATTTGTTGTTTTTGTAAATATTTGGACCTTTTTCGTTTGTGACATTCCTAAATATAACAGAACCTAATTTAACGCACAAAATTCACGCCCGTAAAATTCAGCTTGTTATATTCGCATCCTTTTGGTAAGTAAAAAAATATGCAATGTAAAATAAATAAATATGTTTAGGGTGAGCATATTTTCAAAAGGTAAAACCGGGGCGCTCCTTAAAAAAAGTTCGTACAAAGTGTTTGATTCTCACATAATACATATATTAGGAACTTAACAATAACATAAATGTACTACACTGACTAAAAAATTATCACACTGTAAAAATATATTCACATATAATATAAAAGTACAATATCTTCTGGATTACATTTGTTTTTCCGACTTCCCTTGCCCGTATTTTTCGGTCGTAAGTATTTCTTTCAATACATCTTTGTCTTTTTTTGTTCTATGGTAAAAATCTGTACAATTTTCAAGAATATTTTTTTGTTTTAATCACGATTAAATTTGCGATGGTTGCAATGCGCATTCTACATTTTTCAGTAGACCACATTATTTTAACTTGTGAAATTAGTGTAATTAGAAATAAAAAAGCAATTTTTCGAACAATATTTGGAATATATTTGCGGTAAGACATTCACATTTTACGATCATAAAAGATTATATAGTCTGTTCAAAAAATTCCTAACTCGGAGTAGGCTATGAACAAAAAAACGTATGTTAATTTGAAAATATTTAATTAAATGTCAATTTAACACGAGATATTGTCAAAATGTTGTCTAAAGACAATAAAGCTTTTCTTCTTCAATCTTATTTTAGAAATGGAAACACATTCGAAAACGGCGAATGACAATATTCTGTTTCTTTCTTTATTGTCATTTCTCATTACGTTTTATTAATTAATTTGAACAACTTGACATTTGAGTTGAATAAGGATCAGACATACGTTTCTTTGTTCATAGCCTACTCCAAGTTAAGAATTTTTTCAACACACTATATAGTATATACTTGATGAAACACTGTAGGTATAAATACAGAAAGAAAACATAGGTAATTATGTTTATATTCATATTTATCTTATATTAATCCCGAATGCGGGGATGTGAGGTCGAGTAAATCAAGTTAAAGTTACCCGTTTTATCGTTATTTGGATAAAGTTTTACTAAATATAGGGAAAAATAAAAAAATTATAAATAACTTCCAAGTGTGAAATAATACCTACTAGATTTTAGTCTGAATTTTTTGAGATCATTTTTTTTTCAAGATCTTTCTGATGCCGGTACTCATATCTCTTAATCATTAAAAAGAGATTTTTTAAGCTTACCTATTCATTTGTTTCAAACAGCAAACAGCAGCAATACAAAAAAAATGTTATATGTAAAATATATATACAGGCTGATTATTTTCAAGGTGTACGTGGGAGATTAACATGGGAAATCTCTTTTTTCCAAACCGTTGCCATCCGTTTTAACATACGGCAATAGTGTCAATACAAAGATAATAAAATTCTTCATACGAAAATACCAAATACTTGAAAATTATCCAACATTTTAGGCTTATAAATTAATTTTAAAAATTATTCATTTTCCTATTAATAGCAATAGCCATGCCAAATGCTTGACATTTTATCTGTCATAATGGACTAGTTGACATTGTCAAGGGACATTAACCTATTCTGACAGATAAAATGTTAAGCATTTGTTTATCTCTTTTTTCAGATTTGGCATGGATATTACTATTAATACGAAAATGAAAAAAAAATTAATTTATGGCCTAAAATATTGGATAATATCCATGTATTTGGTATTTTCGGATGGGGAATTTTTTTATCTTTGTATTGACATCACAACCATTACAGTAATTTAAAATGGGAGGCACAGGTTTGCAAAAAACTGATTTCCGGTGTTAATATTTTATGTACATCTTGAACAAAATCACTCTATCTATATACCTACAGTGTGTTTGAAAAAGTGGATACACTCTTTTTTCTCGATTATTATTGCAGATACACATAGGACATGATTTAATCAATGCAATATTTGTGATAGAAGTGTGTAAAAATTGTAATTGTTTAACTTCCGGTAAAACCAGAAAGAACATAAACTTTGTAAATTTAAATACAACATACACTATTGTTTTATAAATTTGGCTTGCTTTTTTTGTTTTCTTTCCGACTATACCAAATTTATTAGTAAAGCTCGGACTTTTAGGTACCTAATAACACTTAAATAAGCAGGCATATAAGCCTTTAATTCCCCTGAAATAGGCGGTATCATGGGCAGCCTAAATATATAGAGACGATTAAAAAAAAATGAAAACTTAGTTTTTTGTGCTAATATTGATATTCTTACCCATTCTTATTAGGAAATACATACATTAAAAAATAAAAACCTAAAAAAACATTAAAGAAAATATTTAAATATAATAGTCTATTATACAGGCTGAGTCTTAGAAATGACCTTCTTCGATACCTCCCTTGTCGTTAGAAATACAGTATAAATTTATTTTAAGATTTTATTCGACTACTGGAAGGAGTATAACCACTTACGTAAAATTATTTTCACATTTTTCCGTTACTGCTCGGCGAGAATTGTATGTCTTTTTTTGAATAGCACACCTATATATTATCGTATATTTTGAATTGTATTTTATTCACTTATACGTATTTATAATTTTTTTTAGTTTTCTGTGGTATTGTCAAGTTACTCCGTTTTTTTCTCTAAAAAAAGACCTAATACACGCATTGCTTTATAAAATCGTAGGTACCAAGGTTATTTTTCATTATTGTATTTGTTTCTTATGTTATTTTCAATTCAACACAAAAACTGTACAGGAGTTATGTAGACTCTATCTGTTTTAACCATAGATTGGACAATATCGGAGTATAATCCAATTAATAAACAAGATCAAACTGCACCTATCATCCCACCAATCTGTAAGTAAAACGGATGGAGTATAATTTTAGTTTATTTTTAGATAGCTAAGTTGGAACACTTTGCCGGTTGCTGAATCAGTATGTGCTATAGATGATAGATGGCGGTGGTCCCTAGATTACGAATGTCATATGCCCAGTTGCATAAAACATTGTTAACTTTCACCATGTTGTTAACTTTGACAAGGTTTATTTTCCAACGTATTTTTGATACATAACCATGGTTATGGTTACGATATGCAGTTAAACAAATGATCACCTAACAACGTTTTATGCAACTGGTCCATATAATTAAATAAAAGAAAAAGAGAGAAAGAGAAAGCGAGAGAGAGGGACAGAGAGAGAGAGAGAGAGAGAGAGAGAGAGACAGAGCGTGAAGCATGTTTTAAGGCAATGTCCTTGATGCCTAGTGACTGAATGAAGTATCAGCCATATAGTACTGTTTCATTTCTGTAGCATAATACATAGTTGTACACTGTTTACTAAATATTGTCAAAAGAGGTATAAACACAAAAGTTTGAGGAACAAAATCGAAATAGCACACGTCAAGGTAAGCAAAAAAGCAAACAATGAATCAGAAATGGAACAGTATAATATGGCGAACCAATTTAAAAATATTTAATTAAATGTTAATTTGAAACACATTAGAAAACAGCGAATGGCAATATTCTCTTTCCTTCTTTATTGTCATTTATCCTTAAAATTACGTTTCAAGATTAATTTTAACAACTTGACTTTGAATTGAATAATGATCAGACTTACGTTTCTCTGTTCATAGCCTACTCCGACTTAAGAATTTTTTTGAACACACTGTATATATATATACGTGATGAAACCCAGTGTAGGTATAAATACATTAAGAAAACTTATAGGTAACTACGTAAAAACCGGGACATTACAAAAACCTACGGGACGCCGGGACAATCTATGAAATCCGAGGCTGTCCCTATGTTATGTTCATATTTATCTTATATCAATCCCGAATGCGAAGAGAGGTATTTAAACACAAAAGTTTAAGGAACAAATTCGAAATAGCACACGTCAAGGTAAGCTAAAAAGGAAACAACGAATTAAAAAAGGAACAGCACAAGATGGCGGACCATTCTCCGCACGGCTTCAAGATTTCGGACTAGTGCTATCTCTATTACATATTCTTAACTCCATGACTAAATTATCGCGATTTGCCGCCATTTTGGCTCAAAAATTGAGGGCTAAATTAAAAATCTGGAAGCTACTAATATGATGGGACGATGAGGAATATATTTATAATAAGGAACCTTTAAGGTTAGCACACATTAATGCGGGAAAATGTTAAGAGCGGCTATGTAAGCTAAAATAGGCACAAAAACGAATAAAAATAGGTCGCATAAGATAAAATAGGCCCAAAAAAATATAAGAGAAATAATCCCTAAGGCAAAAAAATCCTTCCGTTACGCGTAATCTTAATACTTATGTATGTGAAAGCTAAATTGCCTAAAGTATAAAAAAGTTTGAATTTGGGCAATTGCCTAAAAATCCGAGTTTTATTTATTAGTATTAACGCTATTCATTTGTTAATAATAATGACTTTCTTTCGCTTGATTTTTATCGTTAAGAGATGTAATTTAATATTTAAGAAGACTATGACCTATGACAATATTGAAGAACTAAAGAAAACAATACGCAGTGCCGTGGAAGGAATTGACAGAATCGAGCTTAATAATGATATGAGTGAATTAAGAAGACGTAATTTAAAATATGCAATAATGTCTATGAAGGACATGTTTAATAAATGTTTTGTTGCTTGTAAATTTCTTATTTCAAACTAACATTAAATTAAAAATAAATGAACTTGTTAGTGATGCCGCGAGATCTCGCATTTTCGAGATCTCGTGTCGAATTTCTCGAGTTTTTGAGACGAGATTCACCTTACTCGTTTCGAATTACAAGACGAGAGTAAAGCCCTCGAGATTTGCTCGAGACGAGAGTGGAAAGTCGAGATCTCAAATGTATTTTTTTTTAATTTTCCAATTAAAATATAAGTACCTATAAAAGAACAAAATATTCATCGCCATATATAAATATTTGACTTGTATCTTCATTTACATTCATATTTACTTATTCATTTTAAAGTTATTTGGGTTTTACCAAAAAAAGAACAAAAATGATACCTATGGTGTACTCTTCACACCAGCTTCAAGTGCCCGCACTATACGAATATATAATT
Source organism: Harpalus rubripes (assembly GCA_963082715.1). Classification (NCBI taxonomy): domain Eukaryota; kingdom Metazoa; phylum Arthropoda; class Insecta; order Coleoptera; family Carabidae; genus Harpalus; species Harpalus rubripes. The sequence continues at coordinate 21,301,217 of OY720454.1, read as the reverse complement.
ATAATTCCCAATATCTGCGTACAAAACTGATTGATACGCCCAGCAACGGTTAATAAGCCCATGATATTGCTTATTTTTTATACCTAACCATTTAAATACTAGACAGTAAAATAATCAGTTTTAATTAGTGGTACTCGTTTCTTTGGTAATTATAAATTCGAGACTCTCGAGTCCAGAACATAATATCAAGAAAACAATTACTGTCATAAGTGTCATAGCCCTCTCATATATTAAATTACATCTCTTTACGATAATAATTGAGCAAAAAAAGTAATTAATTTAACAATACTACAAAATTTGGTATGGTCGGAAAGAGAACAAAAAATTTAATCCAAAAATATAAAAAAATAGTATAGGTTGTATTTAAATTTACAAAGTTGATGTCACGTCCGGCATAACTGGAACTTCTACAGTTACAGTTTTCACACACTTCAACCACAAATATTGCACTAATTAAATCATGTCTATAAATAATATGTGTATCTGCAATAATAAGCGAGAAAAAAGGGTGTTTCCACTTATTCAAACACACTGTATATATATATATATATATATATATATATATATATATATATATATATATATATATACAGGGTGATTCATCGGTCTGTCCTCTCTTTATAACTCTTTTATTTTAAGTCAGAAAGTAATATAGAAAAACTCTTCAAATATAATTTATATGATATAGTATTATCTATCTACGTGCCATATCCATTTGTATAGAGGGTGCTCCATTTAAGCGCAACAATATGTAACATTATAATTCCTAATGGAACAGCCTATATTTATTTATTTATTTTGACAGTAAATTAGATTCCCTTTAAAAAAGTATTAAGTAATAAGGAGTCTAAAATTATAAATTAAGAAGTTATTTACCTTTATTCGTTGAATGATATGTTTCTATCATGTTATTATTAACAAAGTAAGCTATGGATAATCTGATCAATTGTTTCGAATTTAAACAAACAAGTTGTCCAAATACTCTTAGTTTATTATTGTTTATGTTGATGTGAAAATGAATAATACAAATTTTAGTATAGATGAGATGGTTAGTATAATATGTATAATAGAAAAATCTATTGAAGTTGAAGGACAAGTTTTCGAGCATTTATTATAATTTGCATTATTTAGTGTGTCACTAAATTATAATAGCTTCTTTGGAATTACTGTAATGTTTAAAATAAGTATTAAAAAAAAAGGATAAAAATTTTGTACTATATTATGGTTTTTTCCACTCTGAACTACTATTTTTTTGAACGTAAATAACTTTATAATTTTAGACCCCTTATTACTTAATACTTTTTTAAAGGGAATCTAATTTACTATCAAAATAAATAAATAAATATAAGGTGTTCCATTAAGAAATATAAAGTTACATATTGTTGCGCTTAAACGGAGAACCCTGTATACAAATGCACACGGTACGTACATAGACAATAATATATCATATAAATTATATTTGAAGAGTTTTTCTATCTGACTTAAAATAAAAGAGTCATAAAGAGAGGACAGACCTATGAATCACCCAATATATATATATATATATATATATATATATATATATATATATATATATATATATATATATATATATATATATATATATATATATATTCCATTAACTTTAATTGTTAATAACTAATTACAGAACGAATATATAAGATTTTTTAAAAACTCTAAAATTATTTGTAAAGGGGCTACTTTAAATTTCCGTTAAAAAATTATTTGGGGTCAAAGTGACACCTTCTCGAGTATGAAGTTGACACAGAACACAAAACTAATTTCATTCTCCAAAATCTACAAATTTTTAATTTATTTTAAGTGAATTACTATTTGCGTATGTTACTTAGCGGTGTTATTTCTTCAGAGTTTTGTGCATCGGCGTGTAATATGTTGGTCTCGTCAGATTTTTTTATTAATGCTATTAAAATATTAACTTTTTAAAAATATTTTGTTCTGGGTATATTTTCAAAACACCGTCAGCATTTTTGAATTTTGAAATTCATATTCCATTTCCGTCATTTCATACGTAAATTTGATATTTTAAAAACAATGTTTATAAAATACGGCATGAAAAACTTTCTTGGTATTCCGAGTTCTTTTTTCATTAGCAAATGTATTTAAAAGCTTATATCCTTTATAAAAGTTTATTATCAAATCTGCTTCAAAAAATACAAAATCCTTTTAAAATTTGCGAATAAACGAATCCAGTGAATGTATGGAATTAAATATATTTAATTAAAGAATTACAATTCCAACAATGATACTCTATACAAAAATAGCTAAAATGTATTGAAACAGATTCGTATTTTCATATTTATTTTAATGCAAGGATTTTTTGTAATTGGGTTTTCATGAATAGTATTGTTATTGTTGAATATTTAATTTAGATTATGATGATGATAATTTATATTTTATATGGTAAATCAATTGTAGTAAATTTATAAAATTATATGTAAATATATCATTGAGATATTATATCACCAAATTGTCAAAATATACGAGAAAAACAAATATTAAAATTTATAGCTTTATACGAGTTTATTTTTTAATCTATAATGATAAAGCTGTTGAAGTGTTGTACTGTATTAAAATATCATTTAATAAATTTAATCCTTTATATTCCGTGTGAAAGTGTAGAGTGAAAAAATGACATTTTTGTTTAAAATATGATGTTATTTAGAACAAATTTATATAAGTTATTAAAAAATGTTTCAGAACTCATAATATAACAATAAAACAAAGTTTTCAGTGTAAAAACAAACTACATAGATAACAAAAACAAAGCAAACAAATAACCAAGATTACAATTAATAATATTTTTAATATAGGAAGCCATGCTCGACTTAGTTCAGACTGTCACAATGATTGAGATTATTATCTTGGTTATAAAAAAATCTCAATGGCTTCTCGAATTAATCTATTAAAATGTGTAAATCTTGAAAATTTCTGGTATAGTGCTGGCGCGCGTTGACCTTGTATGCACAGAACCTAAAATTCTTACTTGATTTGGAGGGAGATTTTTTTTAGCCGACCGTTTACAATAATAATTGTAACCTATTTATTAGTAATTATCATATGCTTGTAGTTGTATTTCAACAAGGAAAACACTCCTTCAACTTTCAACATCTAAAATTAGTGTAAAAGGGAAGGAGATTCATTCACAAGCCAAAGAAATTATAGTCGATGTTTTTAGGTTAACTCGAATGCGCAGGTATAGCTCAACTTAACGCGCCAGCCATATCTTTGAATTTTATTTGGTGGAATACCTCCCGGGCATGCTCTGCAATAAACTGACGATTTCTCAGGCTGCTTCAAATCTGATAGATCGTTGGTGTTAAACTTGAAATAGTTTTACCAGTGGCCGATGTACAAATTTATAAATTTTTATAAATATCGAAAAAGATTAATTTATGTGACTCCAATTAAACAAACTCTACTGTATTAGAGCTTAACATCTACGTCCTACGCCATAGAATAGGTATTTTAAATATTATTAGAACTTATTGAATAAAAAATGAGACGTTCTTCTAGAATATTTATCATTTTCAATATAGATTTATTTATATAATTGTATGGCTTACAATCGTCACAAATTTTAAATGTACTAACAATCTGATAAATAAAGTGTTGGGCGAGGCCGCAGTTCAAAATGACGCTTTGTCGCAATGGGGTCACCGGGTGCATTACTACGTTTGAAAAAGACGTAGTTTGTCGAAGTAGTGGAGGGCACTATTGAAGATGATGTATTGCTGTCTCATTTTTCTCTTCGTGCATTGCTGGAAGGTATTAGTGGAATTGCTGATTCGCTAGCCGGTACCACTATGCTTGAGCCAGTGTGACGAATATTGAACAGAAGATTCTCAAGAACTCAAGATTCTTGAGGATTGTCTGGTCGCTGACTTGTGCTAGTTCATTTAGCGTTACCCAGGGTGCACCACGAGGAGGCCAACTATCTCTACACCCCTTCAAAATAGATTAAGAAAAAAATATAGTAGAAATATTTAATAAGTAGGTACTAGTGAATCCATACTCGTTAAATTACAAATTTTATTGTTTTACTCGTATATAAAACTCTTTATTATAATGCCAATTTTACATGTAATAATGATCCACGTTATAAATTTATAGCGCGAGCACAGCCCTTTGAACTTTCAGTGGATTCTACAACTAGGAATTTAAATAAATGCTTAATTTGAACCCATGATCTTTATTACTTTTCCGTGAATTGAGCTTCGTACAATTTGTTATTTAACTGGAATTAACCTATTTACCGCTGTTATTTACATTTGAATAATGTGATTATTCATTTGTTTGCTTGTCCTCCGACAAAACACCTACGCAAGCCATTTGTTCGGATTAAGCTTAAGTTATTAACATGGAAATTTGAATTTAACAATATTTCATTCATTATTTAAACCAGGAAATATTCCAGCTCTGACAAAAATAACTAATCAAAATGCTAATCTTACTAGAATATATCACATAGAAAATACAGAAATGAGGGTTTCGTTTCTAATGATTTATTGAACCACAGTGTTTGTCATATAAAGAATATGGTATAATATAAAAAATGTAAAATATATAATTATAAATGTACAGCGAAAATAAAATGATTATGCAAAACATATATAGGTATTTCAATTAAGCTTAGGTATTAACTTTAAATTTTACATTATTCCATCCTGAATTATTTTCGAAATTATTAGTGGTATAATCTATGGCGCATTAATTAAAAATAAATTTGAAATGAATTATGTGAACTTGATGAAATTTACTGAAAATATTTATTATTAATATTGTAGTGTGCGCAGCCGACACCGCTGAATGTAACAAGTACCGACCCACCGACGCCACTGGTCGAATGGTTCTAGAAGGGGATGACGCAATTGCCACTCACCGCATGCGACTGACGTGTATACGGGATGGCCTTGTTCGCGTATGTACCAGAACTCTCTAGCCTAGCTCTAAGTCTATGAATAATGTAGGAAAATAAAGGCGGCGTTCGAGGCAGTTAGTCAGTGGAAGTCAGTTAATGAGTTGAGTTACGTTAGTCAAATCGGATAAATCAGTAAATAGAAAAAATTCCGACAGTTGAATGATGATGTAAATAAATAGTGACAAAATTATATAGTGATACAAATATCGCGTAGACAATCTGCAACAGTCCGTAACCGACCGGCAGTCTAAGATTGGAACGCGTACTAAAATACATGGAAATAGTCTTGTTATTGTTTAAATAAATGTGTAAATAATCTTAGCATTTAAGTATTTAATAATATTTTTAGTCTTAAATTAGTATTTAATATTTGTTTAACCATAGTAATCGTTATTTTTATTATCTTATTAATATTTATTTATCTTTTATAAACTTTTATTTTAATTATTAATAATTCTCTAATTTTTACACATCGCCCAGTAAATAAACATTACAATATACTCGTAGATTTAAAAATAACACATATTTTTTAATATTTATGAAATATTAATAAGATACAAGAAAAACGAAGATGAAAAAGGTAGATACTAGCTGTATCGCTCTTATATAGTACAGGCTGAACAAGAGAATCCGGGGGCTTTGATCATGGGAAAACAGTTGACTGTCTATTCCGTAGATATTTGCGGAATGATTCTATATGAAGTTTTTGACAATAAAATTCTGAATTCTATATTGCCAAAAACAATTAATTTACTGCCTTAGCAACCGAGTATATTATATCCATTATTACTGCGAGTTTAAATTAAGTTTTCTCAGGCACCAAATGCGTAAATTAATTTTTTTTAACCATCAATTTAGAATTTTATTCTTTAAATCTTTATGTACTAAGCAAAGCTTAAAGTTTTACGGGATAGACGGTATTTAAGAAAATATCTTTTATTTCCTTTTTACAGATTTGCACTATCTAACAGTTTAAAGAAATTAATTTAAAAATTTTCACTTTGACTGGATTTGAACTTGAGTCGGCAGAACAGAACTTGAACTTGTCATATGACACACCTTGCCCTCTTCTCGGTTGGATCCATGTAGGAAATTACATTATTAAAACGATTTTCTCTTGGTAAATGAAGTCCTTTAAAGGGATGGCATTCTGAATTCTCGCTGTGATCGACGTTCCCAAATCGATAGGCAGGATACCGGAGTACTCCGGGAGTCCGGGTGATTATCCTGGCGTTTCCGGGCCCGCACCGCGCCATCTTTCATCCTAAATTGACATGAACCAAAGCATTTTGTTCCACTTGGCGTAAGATAATGCGCACTCCAGCACTCCAGAATGCCGATCAGTGTTTTTATGTCACCCACACCAGCCTAAACCGCGCAAATAAATCATAAAAGAAAAATGCCTATTTCACGTTAAACCATCATAAAGTATTAATAATAATTAATGTTTTTCGTTGCTTTATTATAGTGATAATTTTATTTACATGTAATAAGGAGACTGATATTTCTTGCATCGATTCCGTAATACACGTATTGTGACGTATGAATCATTAGAATACAGAGCGTTATTCTATTATTATGTTAAATTTATTATTTTTTGCATTTAATTTATTGATACTGTAAAATATTTTTTTTCTATTTTGCGTTTATAACGAAGCTATTACTGCACCCAAAACATATCGTTAATAGCTCATTCGAGTTTCGTAATAGTACAATTTACTTTTGAAGGTTGTGGTGGCTATGAATGTCAAAAAAATCATATGTCAAATCTCACTAAATAAACGAACACAAACGATTGTTAAGAATTTTATTTTTATATAAGTTTGAATTTAATAGTAAGATTAAGAAAAAGAGTAGAAATAAAAGTGATAAAATTAGAAAGAAATAGAAAATATCGTAGATAGTTGGTATTACAAAAGTAAGGTTAGAGTTTAAATTAGTATCACCAACTAACACCAAATTCCCTAAATTTTGAAACTACTATTTTTACTTCCTTGTACAAAGTAAAGGAAGTATTGTATTCGCGAAAAATTTCGGTTACCAGATTTCAACGGAAATAGCCATTTTGGCCATCCCTGAATCCATTCTGACTAATTTTGTCGTGACATCTGTACGTACGTACGTATCTCGTATAACTCAAAAACGGTAAGCCGTAGAAAGTTGAAATTTTGTATTTAGGACTTCTATAACATCTAGTTGTGCATCTCCCTTTTTGGTCATTTGGTCACATAATTTCCAGAAATGGAACTTTATTTGAACCCTATAATAAATTTTAATGAAAAACTATATTAAAATATAATCCAAAACTTTTCAAATTTAGTATATAAGACTTTTATATCAATTGGAATAACATAGCAGTTGTTGGTTAAAACAGGCTAACCGGATGTGATATATTACCTGAAGTTGTTTACAGTTTTTCTTGAATAAAATGGTTTCATTTTGATTTTAGAAATAAATGCTTCAAGTAGGGAATTAAATTCTGCGTCTATCACATCAAGTATTATTAAAATAGCCTTTTGTATAAGCGAGATATGTAAATTTAAAACTTATATACTTTTTGGTTTTTGTAACGAAGCGCTATGGATTAGGACAAAAAATAATAAAAAATAAAATATAGATGTTAATGACATTAATTAATAATTACGTCACATACGAGCAATTTTATAATTGAGTCTATAGGTACTTCATATTAGTCTTGCGTACAAGGAAGTCGTGTGGTGTCCACATCAGATTTTTTTATTAAAAATGGCATAAAATGCGCAAAATAAAAAAATAGTTCAAAGAACTCATTTCATAATTGTCAATTATTTTGTTCGAAAGGTTGAACCACTCCGCTCTGCGTCGTGACCCAAACTTCCTTATTTAATATACTATTTTACATAATAATTATTTCCAATTTATATCTACCTGTTTTAATAATTATAAAATATACAAAATAATTTATATTTTTTAATAGAGCTTAGGATACTATTATAAATAATTTTATTGAATATCGAACATCCAAGATGTCTATGTATCTATAAACTAAGTAAAAATAATATACAATAATTCAGAATGTTAATAAATATATGATCCTTTTATAAACCTCGGTGTGTTGGGACTGGGACGGCCCATAATGTTTCGGAATATTATTCCAGAATTAAAATTAATGAGTATTATTTAAATATTAACTCTGAATTTTAAAGAAGTTTAAGTGTTTCGGAACTTTTTCGTTGGCAGTGATCATTCATACTATACTTTTGAATTTAGCAATACATCACTGTTGACACCACATCGTTCCAAATGGTTACGCAATGGGATGAAATTTTGTTACAAGAAATGCACGTGAAGTTAGCTAGACCCCACAATGGGATATTTATGTACTAAATGTTAACAAAAATTATTGAAATTTTGTTATGATAAAGATAATTATAGTATATAATTAATAAATAAAATAATTGTAAATCTCTATTATAAATTCGAAATGTAGGTATACCACTTTTTTAGACGGAGGTAGTGTCATTTATTTTATAAATACTATATTATTAATTAGTAAAAACACCTGTACCAAAATTTTCTCATATTGTGTATAACAAATTCCATACTTGTTCGATCTGTGAAATATCCTTGTGATATCTTCTATAAAATAGAATATATTGTCAACTGATAATCTGTTTTCTTATTTACAAAGAAAATTACCGCCATAAACTTTTAATTAAAAGTCATAAATGAATTCACCTGCACATCGTTCTGTTTAAACAATTCTATTTATAATTCAATGTAATTTAGTTATGCAGTGTGTATGTGTATTATGCTGGCGTCGTGTTGGCTACAGCACAGCTAACAGACGTCGGCACAAAGAGAATGCTGGAGATGCGTGTGGAGCCACGCGCAAGGCGCAAGCAGATTGAGATGTGAAATATTCACGGCTTCTCAGAAACCACGTGTTCACATGACATGACACACACACGACAATACGAATAATCAATGTTAAATAGCACATAAATATACCAAGCTATTTGTTAGATGTAGGTACCCTGCACAATGAAGTAAAAAATGCAGTTATTACCTAACTAATAAATGTTTTTCTATCTTCTCTGTAAATATTGTATTATATTTAAAAATAAATAAATATATCATCACGGCGTATTACCCATTGTTGGGTGTGCCAATCTGCTTTATACACAGATGTCGGTAATGATTACATATTTCTACCGTGCAGGTGTTTACCAGGAGTCACCTCACGGCCACGGGCACTCATTGATGGCGTGGAGAGTACAGAGTGCACCACAGGGGTTGCCATGTCGTCTCTCTCTGTCGATTTACACTAAACACACATACAAGTTGGAGCGCACTGCGCTGCGCACGTTTTTCGCGTTGCAGTCGCGAAGATGCCCGAAAAATATCGAACTTGTATGATCTTAAACTTTCCTTGTAGGAAAGAACAATACATTGTTAAACAAATAAATAATTCACATAAAACTTAAACTATAACATCGAACAGGTATTTTATAAAATTCATTAAATATTAATAGAATTCGAGAAAAATGGCATTAAACTTCTGTGACGTCACCTGTGCGAACTTATACAAGTAATGAGAGCAAAAGAGACAGATGTCTATATATGCATGTCGCTATGTCGCTTGCGAAGTAATACAAGTAAAGAAAGCAAAAGAGATATATCTTTTAGTCTCATTATTTGTGTACTTGTTAGTTTTCTAAATATACGTGAACATAACACAATCTAATCCACAAATATTATGTGATTTCGGTTCGTTTCAAATTATGTCACAGGCATTGTGGCCGTATTCTTCACTATCTGGGCGTTTTAGGTCTTGGAACCTAACATATACGTATATGTACTTCTATAAGTATATTTACGAGCAAGATCCATTTTCTAGTTGTTTCTCTCATCATTTTGTGTTTTGCATAGACTGTGTACAAAGTCCATACTGACAAACGGAAAACATTAATCTAATTATTCTAGAGACCTCAAAAAGTGCTTTAATCACAAAAATATCAATTTGCGAATTTAACTCAATCGGT